>CABFOP010097385.1:0-21901 GCA_900683385.1 Anoplogaster cornuta | reverse complement strand
ATTGGATAGATGCGTCAATACGGCTGCCACCTTGTGTCGGGGCAAGCCGCGCCTACTTACTACAAGAATCTATGGCAGGCAACAATTAAAATCATCATAACTCACTGAATTTTCAACCAATTTTCAAGCCGCTTGGTTTATTTATTTATGTATTTACAATAGTTTAAAAAAACAAAAAAACTTCTCACCTGTGAAATGTTATTCCCTGTTCCTTAGTTTTGTTGTTTCTCTCATGGGAACATCCAAAAGCGGCACAAAAGTTGGTCAGATGCACTCCATATAAATCAATGGACAGAACCCCGACACAAGATGGCGGCCATGTTGACGCATCTGACAAGCCTGGATGCGGCATCTACGTGTATATATCCATGGGTAAAAATGGTAAACTGTGTATCTGGACTCATCGGCTTCACTGTAATCAAGTGGATCTGAAAGATTATTCATGGATCGGCCCCCTGATTCTATTCGGAACCACTCCAGAATGTTATGGAATCTAAGTTGGGACATGCTACACCCCTCCACCAAGTTTCATAAGAATGGGGCTGGTAGCTTTTGCACTGTAACCAAGTGGATCTGAAAAAAAAATAGTGGATCGGCCTCGTGATTCGGAAACACTCCAGAATGTTATGGAATGTAAGTTGGGGCATGCTACACCCCTCCACCAAGTTTTTTTGCGCAATCCTGCTAACACAAACAAACAAACAAACAAACAAACAAACAAACAAACAAACAAACACACAGATCCGAAAACATTAGCTCTCCCCGAGATCGGGGCGGAGCTAATAAAGGAAACATGATATAGTAACCTTGAATTATCACTTGTATTTTTTCTCTTTCCTTGCTTTGCATTTTATAAGGAGTTAAAAGCAGAGAATATGTTTGACAGCTGGTTAACTCCATAAGCCTGCTTAATGAACCTGACCCGAGGGTAAGACGGATTTTCTGTCTGATCAGCTGTTTCAGGCCTGGTTATGGTTTGAAGCAGGGTGAGCCTAACTCTCTTTGACCTTTGAACCAGTTGGCTTAAAATCCTTTTGTTGTGTTTCAAACATAACTGTGTTGTCTGTTGGAAGACAGAATAGACAGGACAAACACAGAAATGAAATGAAATGAATCTAGTTTTTGTTTTCTTTTTACATGTGCACAAGATAAATTACAACTAAGCTAGAATGAATGCAATCCAAATCATTAGACCACATCATTGTGTCATGTATTTACCCATGCATTCTGACCAGTCTTGAAAAATGTATTACAATCCTAAAAGGAGACCAAAAGCAAAGCCGTTTGAAAAGAAAACACCATCAATAATTCATATAAATTGAATTCACACAGAACAGATTAGCATATCTTCCCATTGTTAACAGGCTCTGTTGAAAACTTGAGAGGATACAGTACATGGTGTAAAGAGAATATTCAATTAAATATAAGATGTGGGATTATTATAATCCCTTAACACAGTTTGCTAAATAAATCATGTATGGAAGGAAGACATGATAAAGTAAAGACCAGAGAAAAATATTCATTTCACTTTACAAATACCAGAACAAATATTGCATCAATGGCCAATAAACAAAATATCCACTTGCACAATAGCCAATAGATAATTAGAAGTATTTCTCTCTGTTAAATAAATTAATTTCCAGCATTCACTTCACAATTATCCATTAAAAATGATGGGACACACTTGGGAAAGAAAGCATAATACTGATTTCCCGTTGAAATTAATCTAGTCCTCTACATTTTACTGTCTTCTACAATACCATAAATACTACTTCATCCATCATAACCTTATCTAGCACTGGCAAAAGCATACTGCAATAACAATGGACAATAAAATTGAAATATTCTCTCCACATACAGGTATGCATTTATCTAGCAACTACAAGTAGTTAAGCATGCTCCCATAATCTACATCTCACATCTGACAGGTTTGTGTGTTTACTGAGTGTGCATATGGCACACAAGGTTAAGTTCAACGCCTGCAGCTTGCAGCCTTTGAGAATACACCATCCCTGAGTGTTGACAACTATGGCCCCCATCTCTTCTTTTTGTCAGAATTTCATCATCTGTTGGCTTTGTGAAAAATGACGGCTATTAATATTGTTTTATATATTTTACATTTAAATGCCGGACCCTTTGATGTGGCAAAAACTAGCTTTGGATACCGTTTTAGCCGGAGTAATAAATACATCCTCAAAAAATATTTTCTCACTGACTTTCAATCTATTGTGATGATTCTAAAAATTCCATTAAACATTCAGTTAATCTATAAACGCTGAATAAAACCAGACCAAAACTCAAGGTCAAGGAAAATAATCCACTTCCAAAGCACTGAAAAACAACCCAAGATTTGAAGTGGGCTTCCACTTACCATAGCCTTACATCATCAGCACACTAGCTTTGAGCTTGAAAGAGATTGAAATGTAATCTGGCACAACTTCACCCACTAATAGAGTGAGGCAAGTAACTCTGGGAAAAAGGAAATTCCAGCAACTCTTAAACTACTTAGAACAAAGATTTACTAGTAAAGCTGTTTCAGCACATGACATTTGTCAGGGTTTGTAAAACATTCCATCCAAAAATATGTAGAAATACAAAGAAACCCACTAAAATCAACCAATAGAATAAGAGAAATTGAAATTAACAACAAATACCATGCATTTCAAAAGTAGGTATACAGTTTTGATACTACTAATAATAATGAAAAACAAAGCAGCATAATTTTTGTAATTTTAACAAAATAATTCAACATTCAATTGATAATATTTAACATTTAAACATTTATTATTGCTACAAATTATACAGTACTTGAGTAATGTATATTAAATGTATACCTATGTTTGAAACAGGCTGTAGATTATGTGTTAGCTACAAGTTACAACAGCCTTTTGAATATTTTATCTCAACTTTATTCCCAGAGGACCTGAATAAGGATTTTACCAGCAAAGTAGTTCCAGTAGTGTTTCACTGTGTCTTTGTTTCCTTCAATTTAAAGAGATCCACTTGCTGAGCTCTAAACAGCCAGTAGGAACATGTAGGGGGCACAACATAGTGAGGATGAGAAGCTTCACCAAGCTGCCAGCATTTTAATTGCCAACCATTATTTGGCATAGCAACACTGACTGAATAAAGATAAACACTAATGTATGTATATCTTCACTTTTCAGATTGATGTGGTTGGCATAACACCAATTGTAAGCAGAACATATTTCCCATTTAATCAAAACAATGCTTTTGTGACACGATGAAGCAAATACCACCTGTGGTCTTCTAAGGGCTGAAACACACGATGCTACTGTTAGATTTTATGTATCAGACCAGAAAGCAGACACAGCCAACACTGTGGAGCAAGCCACTTACAGTTGCTCAATAATCCATTTACTCGCGTTTGCTGTTGTCGTGACTCTAATTTCAATTACATGGATGGTGGAGATAAGTGGGGGAGTTGCCTAGTGAAAGCTGCCTGTGGTGGTGAAATTAGTTGAAATGGAGTAATGGTTCCTTCCTTGTTGATTCAGTCAGGAAAGCTCTTGTATCTAAACTGACAGAGAAAAGGTGATGTGGGGGCAAGCTATTTACTTTACATCTCTTCCTGGAGATTTCAAAATGAAAATGCTGCACTTTGAGTGCACTGTTTTCTGTTGTAGGAATTATTGCAAGATTCCTAAACTGGAACATGAAATGACTGAACCTTATAACTGTCAATACCAACCAATATTTTCCACTAGAGACATTGGGAATGCTAGCAATGTTGGTTCCTTCACTTTACCACAGGTAATGTACTTCCAACTTCCTGACAAAATCAACTATTTTGATCATTAGTGTGCTCAGCCATGACATAAAATATTGTAGATAGCAATATGTTTCCTAACGTGTGACTCAAATTGTTGTTGGTGCGTGAACTAAAACCATGCTTTCTCACCTGTGTTCATGATTTTTATCTTTTTTTTCTGTTGCTTTCTTGAATGAGTGGAAAAAGCACCACTTTAGTTAGTATTAGATATTGAATGAAGATATGGGATTTCAGTCAACATCTTCAGCCAATTTAAACATGTTCCAAGAGGTGCTAGACTTCAGCGTTCTTGGGATTTCTTTTCCGTTCATTTGGCAGTGCTCCTGAGATCTAGTAAATTATCTAAATGTGTACACAGTGACATTGCCTGTGCAATGATGTAGGGACTCTTGAAGAGAATGTGCCAGAGAAAGCCATATTACCATATCACCATCTTTCCAGCAGCTTCTTTTCCCCACAAACCATCACTTGCTGCCTCGCCTCATTAGCATTGCAAATAACACCTAGAGCGGCAACAGCAGTGGCAGCAGCAGAGGAAATAGGACAGAATTAACAAATTATGTAAGGAGCATGGAGAGAACAGGAGGAACACAGTGTAGCAACAGGGAGGTGGGTGATGAGGAGGAGGTGGCGCGAGCACATTCCTCATCTGAATATTCCTTGAACTTGCCATTCTTAGAAGATGCCCTCCAATTCAAATACGAGTCAGTGTGTAGAGCACGCCGAGGGAGTCATGTTGGCAGCTCTGAGATGAGGCAGCTAAGGGCACATATCACCGGGTAATGGACTTTGTGAAATAAAGAAGGTGGCGGCGAGGCGGGGAGGAAGAAAATGGGAGGCCAGAATGTTCACGCCACTGCTCATCATCTGCTGAAGTCAAGGTCGGGACCTTGACTGGCCCCCAAGGTGTTCGTGTCCGGTGCTTTCAAAGCAATGGCCAGAGAGTCAGATTGATTGAGTTGGCTAGGCAAGACACTCAAAATGGTTGAACAAGGTCGGTGGGATAAAGGGCAAAGCGGTCAAATTCATAAATTATCATAAGCCTTGTCCGGACGGGATTAGTTTCACCAAGGGAGGTCAGGTAATGTCATTTTCAACAGGGTAATTCAGTCATTTTATTCACGTCCAGAACGACCATGTCAGTGATTTTGATCGGGTACACGAGTAATAATTCCAGCTGAAATAACCGTTTTTCATCCAACTCTGAGGTCTTCTGATCATTCTATTACCGTCCGGATCGACAATGTCAGTATTTGATGCGAATTACAATGATTTTGGGCGGTACATTTTTATTATACTTCCCACTTCCACAGACCTGCTTGTATATCTCATCCCAAATTTTGTGGTTGTGGATCGATTGCTCAAATTGGCGTTGGAAGCGGTTCCCCCAGACTGATATGAGGCAGAAAGTCTCTTCTCGAGTCCAGTGTCGAGTCTTTACTTTATGAACACAACGCACGCGTAACATTATAGTACAGCCATAAATATATAACAACTTATTTTATCTGTACTATAACGTTACATGAGCGTTGTGTGTTGTGATTTTTTTCCCTGTAGGCGTGAATAGAGTGTGACGAATACATCGGGGAACAGCCAAACAGACTGGCCCCTCAGTAATTTTGGGGAGTAATAAAGGGAAATTCTTATTCCATGTGGATCGGCCATTAAAATCACTGGAGCTATGATAAAAAATATATTACTGACGTTGTCGGGCTATAGAGAGCTAAAACTTGTGAAAAATACAAACTTTTATGGCCATGCACATATATGTCGATGAACTACATTTCCATGATTTTTAGCTCAGTAATGGTTTGTTTTATGAGTGGGAAAATTTCCCACACAGTCCCTTTAACAAGTCTGCTTCATCAGAGATCACACGCCTAAAAAGACAGTAACCATAGTTGTAAATGCCAAAAAGATCCATCTGGTGATTACGTGGTGTGAAAGCTGGTCTAGTTCTCTGGCGTGTCTCCCTGAATGTGGACGGTCTCTCAGTGGGGGGAGTGGGGGAGTATTTGGGCTTGACTTGGATGCTTCAGTACCATGGCTGCTGCTCTGCAATGAGTGGGGGGGGGAACCCAAGGAGCCCTATAGTGCGCTAATGCAATATTCATGGTGGGGCGCGAGGAGAGCAGTTAAACACAGCAGACTTGTGAGGAGACCTTCCAACCCTCTATCAGGGAGCAGCTGCTGCTTGGGCTCGCTCCTCTCTCCTCCTGCAGAAGCATTGTCTGTTTCCTCCTCTGCTCTCCCCCTGTTCTCTGCTGCCTATCCCTCAACCATTAAATTTTAATCACAACTTAAATGGCTGCCTTGCCTGCCGCTACGGGGGCAGCAAGTCAAGGGCTCTTGCCTATGGTTACAAAGTAGGAAATGTGCAGGGAGGAAAAATATCAACTTGCTACTGCCATTACAGATGAATTAGAATTGCATCTTGGGCTGGGCATCATCTAGGCTGTTTTATTGTAGACCACAGTCTAGTCAGAGAGGAAGCAGTATGAGGATGATGATCACACTAGGTAGATGTTGTATTTTGGCAATATGTTACAAGTGCACTCTAACATATCATGGGATCAAAATCAGCAAAATAAAAAAAGAGTGCCACAAAAGGCTCATAGATGTCAACAGCAGGACTACATAAAAGCACTTACTCACAATGGGCTGGGTTGTGTGGATGTTGTCAGTGAGGTGGCAGCACTCTTTCCCCTGCATTATTTATTTTCCGTATTGGGGTGGTCTGACCCACTCTTGTAATGAGAACTGGAGCCACGGTCTGTTTGGAGTCCCGGGGCAACGCCGAGCGACCGTGTCCCTGGATCACTGCTCAGCCACACAGGGCTCTACACAGCCGCTGTTTGCTTAGACTTCACTTGGACTGTAAAAGTCAAGCTTGTTGACACATCTGCGCTGTCTCTCCCTGAGGCTAATCGCTATTACATCTGTCTGCTTCTCTTCAGAGAGAGGAAAACTACAAGAATCAAATGCTGTTTTGAAAACAGGCTGAATGAAAACATTGACAGCTGATGGAAAGCTGACAGCAGCCACTGAAGGGACTTACCAATGTTAATCTTTCTCTCATGTGTAGATGATTACATTGGCTGAGATGTGTTTTGAAAGAAATTCTGCTCTTATGGTAACACTAATATAACCATGTAGTTTACATGTCACTCTTTACATAAGTAGGAAAAAACATATCTGTGGTATGTGAAACATAAAGATTAGGGAATTATAAGATGGGTTCCCATTCAGGTATATTTTTTCAAATTATAATTTTCAAAATAAATAATTTTGCCGATACATTATGTGACCAATAGTGATGGAAACACATTTGTTGAATATGTAATGATACATGCTTGGTAAGACGGTCCAGAGGAATGGTTTAGTCATTGCACATATCTGTCCACCACGACTTCCCAGAAATGTAATAGGTAGACAGTAGGTCTCAACATGGTTGTATAACCATTAGACTGACTGTATTACAATACTGTCAATTGTATTTATTAGTCTTTGTCTTACTCATTCATTCTTTAATTCCATTCTGGTGGATGTGAGTTTTGGACGTATTGGATTTATTTGCTCATAACTCAGCTGCAACATTTCAAAAGTGAGTGTAAAATTTCCTTGACAGTTGGATAGAAACATAGCTACTGACAGATTTTTTTTTTTTTTTTTTTTTTAACCCCTGAGTCACTCATTGACCATGACTGGTTCAGTTGAAAATGCCCAGGTTAACATCCTCACCTCCGTCAGCTACTTGATCTGGGCAAATAAACCACCTATTGATCCACAATTCCTAACTTGACAAATTAACAAAAACAAGGCAGCAGGCTAAGTGCAATCAATGCTCGCTAGTGGACCCACTCCCATCACTGGTACAAACACACACACACACACACATACACACACGCACACGCACACGCACATGCACGCACACACACACACACGGGAGTAATCTCTTACTAATCAAGGGCATCGATCGCTCTGCAAACCACATCTGTCTGCATCCCCCTTCACAGTGCTGACCCGGATTGATTACTGTGACAGGCTTAGCACAGGCAGAGCGAGAGAGAGAGAGAGATGGAAACAATGGAAATGGAACAATGGAAAACAATGAAAAGGGAGAAAACTGAGTTTTAAGAAACAAAAGGGAGTGAAATAAGTAAACAAAAGGAAGTCATAAAGTCAGTGGCAAGAATATTGTAACAGATGTGTGAAATCAAAGTCTTTTTGTATTGATTCTATATATTTGCTCATATATTAATTAATGTTAGAGAAATAACAGTTGTTATGGCCACTCCCCCACTCAGTACTGGGACAAATTATCTTAGTTTAAGTCAACTAAGCTCAAAATGTGGTTACACTCCCTTTACATACACTAGAGAGACTACAGAGATGCTGTGGAACATCACCAGAATCCATATTTTCCTGAGTCCTAAATGTAGCCTCCAGAATATCAAATATCTGTGACATTTTCTTTAAGATGAACTCTGTCCACTACAATTTTGTTCCATTGTTGACAACATGAATGACAGTAGCATGGTTTCCATCCACATATTTTTAAGCAAATTATAACACACCATTTTAAAAGCTGAACGGAAATTTAAATAAAGCAGCAATTTTAAGAAACCGCACATTTAAATAAAATAAATATTGCAAAAAAGCTTTTACGCTTGCATTAGGGGCAGTGTACCTTCCAAAACCATAGCGTTTCCACCTCAGAGGCATGGCCCCTCCAAACTAGTATTTCAATTTACCTCCAGAGAGCGATGGGCCAAAAGAAACCACACTGCTGAAACAGCCCTGTATAACATGAAGCCTGGTGGTAGCATAGCTATGGTTTTTGGCTGGTATACAAGCTCAGGGCTTGGACTATGAAGAGGGCTGCACTATAAATCAAATAATAATAGTTGATTTGAGTTTCCACGATTAATAAATCATATCATTTGGCAACATTCAACTCATTTAATTTAGAGCAGCCACTGCATCAAATCAAATGCTCCCATTTACATTCTAATCACAATAGTGCTGTGACTAATCAAAGCCAGTAAGTGCAGAGTGTGTAGCTTAATCATCTCTACTCATACACTGGTGCCTAAGAATAAAGTATGTGTGAGCATAACAGAAACTGAGGAGAGCAGGCTGCTAGGGGGAGAGATGAGCAGTCAAAAGGCTTGAACCTTAAATCAGGGTGGGCTGAGACTAAATTATTAATTTACTAACTTAATGGAAGTGCAAAACTTGAGTAACAATAGATAAACTTACTAACGATAGTCCGAGTCTGCATGATTATGAAAATGTTGTTTTTTTACTGTTACTAGCAAGAAACGGATCATCATCTGCAATGTGGAAATATTTTGTTACAAACCAGATGATGTTTTGAAATCCATTATGATGAGTGCACAAAATCCTTAGTTGATACAAGACCCTGTCCGCTCCAGGCTACACAAACATCGTATTGTGTAGCAATACAATAATAGCTATCTCTCAGCCAGTGAAACTCTAAGCTGCTCAAATACCTGCTGCACACAGAGACAACTATGCACAAACGAGATCTTCATGAGTTGGCCATCTTTGAAATTTGAGATAAGCTATTGATAAGCTATTGGACATTCCACTAGAACAGACCTACAGTAACTGTAAACCAATGACAGTGAAAGCACTGTGCTTTGTTTGAGGGTGACTTTTCACGTGCTCACAGAATTACTCTCAATTAATTACTTTCAATTACTGACATACAATTTGTAAGATTATTAGACACAAACATCCCCAACGAGATTGGTTGGGCTATTGTTGACATAACTAATCCATGGTGCTCTCATGGTGCGGAGGTGGGGTTTCTTTTATTTTAAACATGAGGGTCAAACCAAAGACTTTTTGAAAACACTGAAGGATAGGAAAGTATACTGGAGAGCTTTACAGATTCCATTCAGGTCTTCCCGTAGTGTAGATATAACCAATTAAATTTTCTTTATTCCAACGTTGTGCAACTCCCACGTAATTACCTGGCTGTCAGTGGGACATCTCAAAAACATCTGAACGGATTTCCATGAAATCAGATAGGCCTTCAGCCAAGGAACAATTGGTTGGCTATATCTGGATCTGGGATTTCCCTGATCAGACGATTATCCTTTTGGAACCACAACTATGAAAATTATGGAGATAGAGCACTTGATTGCAAATCCTAAGGGTCTGTTTGCAAGTTCAATTTTACTTAGAATTTAAAAGATAGGAATGATGTCTTTGGGTGCAACAGCAAGTTAAGAGAACTGTTCAGCACTAGTGGAGAGTCTCTGAGTGCCCTCTAGTTCCCTACCTTGTTTATAGATGATAAAATAATAATCATATTAGATCAAATAACCGAATAAGATAAACAGGCCTACTGTAGAAGGCATGCCACCAATGCAGTGCACCTGATACCAAAGCAAGCATTGGCAAGCCAAATACTTTCGTAATAGTGATAAAGGCAACAATGGGTAGGTTATGTGGCTGAAGATAAGGAATGACGACAAATCTATTTCCTCATTGTGTGGAAACTGGGCAAAGATGGCTTGAGTATGTGCATTTTGATTTGCCAGTGTTTTATTTTTTACAATAGACTGATAATACTGATAATGTAACATTACACTTTAGAAATGTATGCAATGTTTACTTTAGCAGTTACCCAACTGCACTCCTGGGATGCCGATAGTGTAGAGTGTACCAGGACAGGAAATCCCAAGATCTTGGTTCCAGGTGTTAATCCCTGGTCTGTAATGATAAAGTTAGACTGTGTCTGGCGGTCATCAGGCTGCCACAGGAGTAACAACCCCCGAGTAAACTCCATTAGGTGAATCATTTTGCTCCAGAATCAATCAGACTAATAATCCTGATAAATAATTGTGATGTTAATATTTAGCAAAATAATCAGGGCGCTCCTTTATCCACACTGCATACCTACAAATATGTGCGTAAACTTTACTACTATTTGCACTTCTGGTTAGAAGCTAACTGCATTTTGTTGTCCCAGTACTCGTACTTTGTGCAATGACAATAAAGTTGAATCTAATCTAATATGTGCGTAAACCATGCGTGTGACCATTTCAGCTACTGACTGCACACATATTACAAGAAAAGCACCACCATACAACAAATGTGTCTGTGTCATCAGACAAGGTCTCCATTCAATGAATGTGCAAGTCATATATGATACGCATTTGGTTTCGCTGAATGGCTGGGTAGGACACATGATTCATTCATTGTACAAAACAGCTCAGTGGGCTTTTGCCTTCAGGGAGAAGCTGTCGTGGATGGTTGGTTTATTGATAAGTGTTGCCTTTGCAATATTTTGATGTGCTAGGCTTTATGGTTACAGTAGAGTGCGGGGCTATCCATTGAAGCCATTGCTGATGACTCCTCTCACCAGCCCAACAGCAGGAGAGTGGTTGGTCCAAAGTGGCTGGTTCACCTTATGTAGACCACATTAGTTTTTGGCAAAAGTCTTCGGGAGAAAACATTGTTTTTATTTCTGCCCCACTGTTCTGTTGCCAGGCTAAATCTTTTCACTTTATTAATCCACCAGCTGAGGTTTCCAAAAAGCACTTCTTGTTGTGGCTCAACCTCAGTTACCAAAACTTCAATTTCTGTATCAGAAACATTATTATTGTTTGTCTTTATCAAAGCCATGTTCAATACACATCATTGACACTTCCTGCAGCATTTGAAAGGAATGTTGTTACCATTCCTGATTAGTTAAGGGGTATCTTCATGTTAATGTGTGGCTGTGCAGGAGCATGATGATTGTTTATAAATTGTGGTATCTATCAAGGCAGATTACATACAGGTGTGCGGCTGAAATCTAATTTAGATGCATTGTTACACAAGAGGCTGTATTGTGAGCATGCCAAAGCGAAAGTAACCAAATATCAAGTTAATTTGTCCCAATGCTCCATGTGGAATTGGGGGAATGGCCACAACAGATAACATGTTTTACTATGTAAGGAAAGATGTAGTCATAATCAATAGCTGACAGTCTGTCCTTTGTGTTCATATTTATCTTTTGGTCACAAATCCAATAAATGTCATTAGAGTGAAGCAAAAATAACCAATTGTACACATCCCAATGAATTGCAGTTCAGCATTCGAGAGCGTCATCACTGAATCTGTGCGGACGAGGGGCACTAGCATGGTAAAGTATATAGCTCGGGGCTCTCTCCAGCTCCCATGTCTGTGTGCTCTGGTCTCTTCCCAGCAGCTCAGCTCTCTCTTCTCTTTTCCTCTGCTCTCCTCTCCCCATTAACCGCCTGACAGATCAGTAATAAACACAGCCTGTCACCTTCAAGGCCTGCCTCTCATTTACTGGAGAACACATGAAACCCTGCTCTCTCGTTCCCTCTCTATTCCCCCCCCCCTCTCTCTTTCTCTTCCCTTCATCCACTGGGCTCATTGGAGCTGAAACCTGATTTTTGGCCCTAGCCGCCTCGAAGGCAGCAAATTCTCCTCTCACTCACTCACTGCACTCAGATAGCCCTGGAAAAAGGCATGAATATTAAATGGAAAAGCCATGAATAAATAAAAAAAGGACTTCCGTCTCTCTAACCTCTTTCTGTCTCCCAGCAGAGGATGAAGGAGAAGGAGAGGAGGGGAGAAAAAAAATCATGACCACCCCAGGAGAGAAGGTGGACATTTGTTAGGTAATTGGCTTTCTCTATTTTCAATCCCATGGTGCTGCGATTTCACACATAAAACAGAGGTAATCACAAGGTAACAGTGCAGCTGATGGTTAGTAGAGCAAAAATCTACTGCAATACTTTCACTGGGAATATATTGGGTTATTTCCATATGTGTGCAACCTGAGGGATAAAAGCCATACATACATATTGCAACAGCTTGATAATATATGGGTGGAAAATGCAAATGGCATTGAGAAGCGAGCTGGAAGGGCAATGTGTACACGGGACAGGATGTTAAATGCAGCGCGAACAAATATGAGAATCATTTATTTGTGATATATACTCACTAGTCCCTTGGCACATAGCTGTTAAAAAGGAACAAGTAAATATAGATTAACTTGCTTCAATACAATTCCCCTAAGGGCGCTGAATATGTATTGCATTGGCTCTCAGTGGTCTTTATTTTTTAACATAGAATATGGAGGTGAACAGTAAGAAATGTACAGCTATTTACAGATAGGCTGTGTGCTGTGCGTCTGTTAGAGTTACAGATCAATTGCAGCCCCAGTGTCGCCCAGCAGCAATCAGAGAACTGAGTGATGAGTCAATTAAAGAAAGTGAATCGGAGTTGTAGAGTAGTCGTTAGGGATCCTTGGGTGTTCACCCCATGTGCACGTACTGTCACACACACACATTAAAAAGAGGGACCAGGTTGCACATTGGGGTCATTTGAGCTCAGAAGGCCATTAAAAAATATGGAGGCTTAGTTTAGTGTTGGTTTACTTGTATATACACAAGAGATTAAAAACTGAAAAAAGAGATAAGAAATACAGTCCTTGCATGCAAGAAAATTTAATCCCAAGGGTTTAAAAAAAATGTGTAGCAAAATAAAAAGAAGATCACAAGAGACATAGGAGATAAGGGACCATACAACACACATACAACAAAACACATATCTAACAAGTAAGGGAATTAAGATTAATTTAAATGGACCAGAAATGAAAATAGCCCAGATGCAGGGAAAGTAGGAGTGTGGCAGTGAGAAGAAGAGTCTTACACTAGTGCTGTATGTGAGGTATGGGTAAAACTGTATTACAAACTGTGTTACGTATGTTGAGAGACATGGCCGATAAACCAAACCTTGGATTTTGCTGATGATATGATACTTCACCACTATATTACAAAGAAGGGGAATAGGTTTTCCAGCTCAAAGTTTGGTCATTCATGACTCAGGAATCTCATCAATGAAACCTGGCCAACTTATTTTTTTCCAATGACACTTGTTTTGCAGAATTTTGTTGATGAAGTTAGATTAATTTTTTAATATTCAGGGATAGTTTGATTAGTTGGGACCATCAGAGTTTTTCTATGACCTTGGTCATTAACGTCGATCATGAACCCAAGAATGGAGTCCAATTTGATGTCCAGCCATCTGCAACTACATCTTTTCAAGAATGTGAATTTGAAGGCATCTCTATGTTTGTCCAAGAAAAACATAGCAAAATTATCAAAATTATAATTACATAAATTATATCCATGACTTCCGTCCTGGTAGTTGGATTGAACCTCAGCATAGGAGGAGAGCTCTATTTTGTATCTGAGGGAGAGCCATCAGTGTGACTAATCTTTATAGAGATAAGTAGTACCATCACAAAGTACCATCAAATTCACAGGCGATATCATAAGTTCTACTTCCATAACCAAAATGTGAGGGAAGAGCTGAGAATGCCCTTTTCTTGTTTAAAAGCTGTTAGATGTTAGTTCCATGTTGTTTCTCTACTGGGTAACAACTATCACCTTCTCTGTTGCACTTTCTCGTTGAGAAATCATTTGTGATTAAATTAGATCCACTCATGTTTAGTTTGTTTAAGAATTATCTCCTTGTCCTTGCAGTCTAGTGGATAAAGTCCTACGGATCTGGGCCAGCCACTGGCCTAGTACTTCCGCATGTGGCGAGCTTCACTAGTTTGGGGTCCACCTTAAGGTGATTTACAAGCAGTTACTTTGCCTTGTACTCAGTTTTCTTAAGTGGTCAAATGTATAACAGATAGAGCAAGGAAGCTTTGAAGTGTGTAAATCAATCAGATATGGAACAAAATGCATTAGCTGCCTTGAGCTTATCAGCCACATCCTGAGTACTGCAGACTGCTCCTTAACTTTTGCACTTTTTTGGACTATTTCATCAACGTTCTTCTCGGTTAAATGAAGTATTAATTGTCCAAAGGATTTGTATGATTTTCCCTGCTGGTCGAGCAGCTCTTTAAACAAGGCTTAAAGCTATTTGATTCAGTCATGGAACATTACACTGGATATGATTCATCCATGGAAGCAATAGGATTTTAATTCTTGGGAGGCATCGTAATAGGAAGGTCAAACACAATTCTCAGGTTACCTAAAGCTCCAGTCTAAAAAAACAGAAAATGAGCACTCCAGGCTAGCTCAGTGCCAACATAGTCTCTTCCAAATTCTGTGCAGATGGAAGACACTTGGAATTTCTGCCTCAGAATAAATACTTGAAACTGTCTAAAGGTAGGGAGGGATGCAGTTGGGAGCATGTAGAATCTTTTGTTGCTGATAACTGACATCCTTAGCTGGTTGCTATGTGTAACGGAAGAGGCTGAGGGGGGCAGAACAGCTTAGGATGTGTTAAAACAACCTGACTCTCTCACTGGCTGCCTGACATACAGACTGAGAGGTCATGTTAGTCTTTGCATAGGAGCCAGATCTAATCTAAGTGTGTGTTACCTGGATGTAGTCGCAGTCATCACAAGGTAATAATTACAGTCACAATGAAAAGGTTAAAGGTTTAAGGGCCATTCTAGTGTGGTTTTCCACTGCTTTTATCATGTTATGAGACGTGCTATTTTCCTTTATTTATCCTTAATTTACTTTTAGAAACATACAAGTAAATATATGCTCTCGAAATAAGTTACTCCCAGTAAAGGCGGCAAATTGTGTAAATGTAGCTTTAATTTCTGTTTCATTTTACGGATTATAGCTGGCGAAGCATCTTGCTGTGGTTTGTGTGTTGGCATGACTGGGTTGTGATTGACAGGAGATGGGTCCTGATCTAGCCACAGAGAACGTTAGCTATTGTTTGAAAAATGTATTTTGGAGAGGAAAAAGCAGGAGCTCCTGGAATCTTGCCTCATCTTGTTTACAAGCAGAAAGAAAAGTTCCTAGCCTCATATTGCTGTTCTTTGCAAAATGTGATTGTTGGCTTCTCATTCATTGTGATGGATTACCTTTACTGAGCGAATAAGACATCTCGGGAGTTGTTTACTATGCTGTTTGGAATTTAATGGGAGCGAATGAGCCCGAGAGGTATGCAAAATATAATTAATATGTGTGTAAAGACAGTCAGAATAAACATTGGATGGAAAAAAAAGAGCAAACCGCCTCGCGGTTGTATGCCTCTGCAAACCAGTGAAGTTACAGTTTACATCCATGTCTGTCCAGACTCATATAATATATGTAGTGAAGTCTTTGAAGGAATTTAATAAAAGGTGTACCACAGATAATGATGATGTAAAACAGACATGAAAGCCTAAGAAGATATGCTTCAGTGATGGCTGTCTGTAATCTGAGTCTGTCACAAAAATGTATAGTTTTACTTTTCTCTTCCTTCAGAATGTTTTTGTGTTTTATGGCCTGATGTCCCACTAGCGATGAAGAATATGAAGTCTTAAATAAATAGTTGCATTATTCTGGCAATGAAACAGAGACAAACCAATCAATTATTTTGTACAATTATACAAACAAGAATACAAGCAATTTTATTGTTTGTAGGAGTTTTACATTTGTCTAAAGTAATTGACATTATGCATGAAGCATATGAAAGTTATTCAAAAAATGTTAACTAACAAGCCATAAGCTAGCATTTGAAATATGATACCTGTAACTAAAAAATGGATAGCTAGCTAATCAGCTATGTATTATGATCATTTCAAAGCAGCCCTACATCCTGAAAAAACTACAGCAAACATAGCAACATAACACGAGCACATCATATTGTTTGTGCCAGATGTAATGAAATTCCCTGTAGGCGTTCCTGAGATTGGCACGGACGGGCAGACAACCCGAAAACATAATGCCTCCGGCCACAGCTATCGCCGGCGTGGAGGCATAAAAAAATCCAATCATGCTGGAATGGTCATTTAAGGGTTAGGAATAGATTTATTGTTTGGTTACATTTAGGCATTTAGTGGTTATTATTAGGGTTATGGTTGGGGTTAGACGAATGTTAAGGGAATGTCACCACAAGTATAGTAGTATAGGGCTCGTCTTTTATGTCTGCGTTTATGAAAAATAGCATCTACAGCATACAGAGTATCCCAGGCTCTACAAAACCACAAGGATGAGAAGGATAATTAGAGAGCGGGAGAGAAGGATAGAACGTGGGGTCACGTAATGTCAGAGTGCCCGATAGCTCTCAACACCCAGGGTGACCTTCAGCTTACACTTATACTTACACACACCCACACACCAACACACACATGTTCAAAGGATGTGCCCATAAATCATGATGCACATCCCTTATTACAGGGAGTGAGCCCTGGCGGCTTTATGCCGTTTTAAATGTCACAGACTCTACAAAAGGGTAATGACTGATCAACCTGGGTTTGCATCTGGCATAACTCAGCACATTATCTCCACAGCCAACTGTAAACTAGCTGGAGAGGGAGGGAGGCAGCGTAACATTATTTAAAACTCTCCATATAACTGCTTAATGTGTTCACTAAATGACTAATTCATCAATCATCATTTCAAGCTAAAATAATCATGCTGAACATCCAAAATATTCAGCTGAAGTACAAATGGGTGTAATCCATAAACAAAATACCCTTTTACAGGACATCATTGCTCAAATTGCAATAGATAGAATCAATCTCACTGCAATATCTACATATTACTAAAACCATAGTATAGTACCGTCTATTTACGTATTAAAAGTCAAACGAGAAAACAACTTATGTTAACAAAGCTATGAAATGAAGCACTGAGTCTGCTGAAAGGGAAGCAGGGGATTCACATCCCTCCTGCTGCTCATTCTGATAAGGCAGGAAACGGTTAGCGACTGCTATGATAAGTGGATCTTGTCAATGTAAGCTGCTGGCGAAAAACACTTGTGCCGAGCCTCCCTGAGCGAGATGAGCAGCCAAGGCTTGACCCGTGAGCTACAACTGGGAACTGAGGTGGAAGAGGGGGGACAGAGAGCAAGAGAGGGAGAGAGAGGGAGAGAGAGGGAGAGAAGCACACCAGTGACACAGCCATCAGGGAGGCCTATCTCAGGGGCTTCAGTGGATCAGGATAATCAGTCCAAATAAAGTGTTGGCAGATATGTAACAGCAGGTGGTTTGTTTTGATCAACACACACAAGAAACTAACAAAAAAACAACAACAGGAAACTATGAAACAGCTGGCTATGAAAACACATGAACAAAACACAACCCATTTAAATCACACAACAAATTGGAAATGGAAAAAGCATTCCACACAACCACGTTCAAAATTTGCTAGCTGCAAAAGACGATAGGGGCTTTTAGTGACTCCCAGGCCAGTTTACACACACAGTTCACCACAATCCCTATGAAATGGTCAAAAAGGGCAACTCCAAACTGTGAACCACCACCATCTTCATGCACCTGGTCTATGAACCGGGCTCATTAATACTAAAGGCATCAAGACGCTTGCCTATCAGAAAGAAAGTGGGTGTGTGGATCAATTAAGGTTAAGCCCTTTACATTGGTAGCCTTGGGATTTTGTACATACTAATCTCAGGACATTGATTGTTGGTTAAATAAGCTGAAAATGTTATTCGTGTGTATATTAAATTGTGCATGACAGGGACAGAGCCGGAAGGCAGTGGGACACAGAGGGAATTGGGGAATGTGGCATTACATCTCTGCAGGTAATGACAAATGCAAAATGTTACTAGTTCATGAATGAGCTAACCTACTTGAAATTACTGCTTGTATGGTTTCTTTACGGATGGTATAAATGTCATGGCATCAAAACAAAAGCCTATGTTTCTCATAGGCTGCAGGGAGTTTCATTCATTTGGTCATCTGACCATTTTGTAAGGGACAAATTCTGCACACTTGAGATTCTTAAGTTGTCTCCTTGGAGACCACTGAGTTATAACAGGTGAAATGGGAGAGAAGCAGGTCGTATGTAAAAATATTTTTTTTAAATGGGGTTATGAAAAATGGAGTCGATAAGGACACAGTTCAACAAAGCCAGATTTATTTATTTAGACCAAGAGTGTTTGGGGGCATCACAGTACTCTGACAATAATGTAGTCTACTGAGCCATTAGACAGCAAGTTAGGTTTAAATTACTGGTTATAGATTACCTGGCCTATAACAATGTGTCTGCAAGTGTAATTAAATTTAATCTTTTCTTCTCGGTGTTGGGTTTCAGGGTTGTTTGGGAATGCAAGTTGACAGGCTGGTAGGCCATTCGGACCAAATTAAATGATTGGACAATCTTATTACAGTATTGCGACCGCTACAGACACCTGATTTTTTTCATTCGTTTTCAGAACACTTGATTTATTGATTGTTGTCGGGATATAAAGACAATTTCAACAAATATAACCAAAAATACTTACTATACTTAGACATTACCTACCCTACAGTATTCAAGGACTTTTGGGGCCTCAAATATAGGCAATTAAATTCCAAGACTTCGAAGGCCTTTTCAGGACCTGCAGACTCCCTGTATAACTAGCGTTTCATTGCATTTTTCACTCTCCAAGTCTGTGATAAATCTCTCAAACCTCTGAACTGTTCCTCAATTTCACAAAAAATGAAGCCACACTCATCATACCCTTGTTAGTACACAGGGGCATGGATCCTGCAGCATTGTACCTGGAGTCTCTCTAAAGCCTCCTCCATCGATCTGGAAGGATCTGAGAGAGGCACAGCTGCATAAACAATCCTCTCAAGTCTTTAGAGGGTTTTGAAATATTAACAAAAGAGCTTGCAGGTACATCATTTTGCAGCGGCGTCTATGGCAGCAGAGGGAAAATGTGTTTTGAGTCCTATTATAAATCACACAATACAGCAACAACACTGCACATCCAGCCCCGGCTTGTCCCCCAGGCAACCTGACAGCAAAATCCTGTCTTCGCAGATGGCTCTTGGAGAGCATTTGTACATGTGCATGAGAGAGAGAACGCTTTGTGCATGTGTGCGTCTTGTTTGTGCATTTTCTTTTATCAAATGCTGGGGATAGTATATTAATCCCCAGCATGATCGTCCTTTCACACATCTATTTAAGCATGCGTGTCTGTGAGCGTACACATGCGGCGGAGAAAGCTGATAAAACCTCGGACGGCTCAGGCTAATTTCATCCGCTCCACTTCCCCTGACATGAAAGAAGTAGGACTTACAGATCTTGTGCTTCCCTTTCATGGGGAATTTCACCACCAGCTCCTGGGGGTTGGTGCAGATGAAGACGAATGGGGAGGCAGACTCCTCACAGGTACCGGGGAACTGCAGAGGGGAGGGAGGAGGGATAGAACAGTCACAGCATCGTTTTACACAAGAACAGCGTGACCATATTGTGCATGGCATATGTAAAAGCTCTTATGAATCATTCAGTGCATGTCACTGTTTACACGCCTATAGTATAGTGTGTGGGATGTCTTACATGCCTGATGAAATACTACATGCTTGACAAATGGTCTGTTTGGGTCCTATGCAAAGTAAAAGCACAGCTAACTATATAGCTGCTAATGAGAGCAGCTGTACAAGACACCGATGTCACTTCAGGATACAGTGTTATTGTCACTAGTTGTATTGATGACAATCTTGTATTACTACTGTTTTAATTACACATATAGTCATTATTTTTACTGCCAATAAATGGTCATTACCTATATGGTCCAAACCTATTTTTAAAGCCATGGAAAGAAAATGTAATTCAGTCACGTCCATGACATACTTATGCATACCGTGCAACCATATTACATTCCTACCAAGGAGACTGTTACGGCATCTAATTGACAGCAGCCCGCAGCGTACAGAAGGCTAGAGACAAGAAAGAACCTCTCTTTCAGTGTTATTGATTGGTCTCTCAGGTGAGAGTGGGGAATCGACTGACACTTCATGACAAAGGAGTCATCTTTCCCATCACTGGCGGCCAATGGCTCTCGGCTCATCCAATTTCCTCCGGCGCTATCAGATAGTGCCCGTGATTGCATCTCGCCAGCCAGGAAGCGGCTCTTTTCGTGACAGCATAACGCCCTCCCCCCCCTTCGTATTCACAGCCTCTCCATCTCTCTCAAAGGAGCACTGAAGGTTGTGACAAATTTGGGGCTTTTAAGGGAAATCAAGAGTGTCGGCAAACCATCTGTATGGCCCCTGACAAACTGGAGAGAGATGAGAGAGATGTTTATTTCAGATTACAGCCCATGTCGACTTTACTGTAATACGCCGGTGAGCGATAAAATATGTAAACACTCAAAGCCATTAAAGCTTGGTAGGGACTCCACTAAAAGTGACGCTTGATTCCTCCTTCCAATTGCAACTGACAAAGTGATTCCACTTAATCAAGGTCTCCCACTTGAGTGTGCAGTCTCCGTGTTAGAAACCTCCTATAGGCACTTCATGAACAAAGCAGCTATTTATAATTTACTAGGGATTACAACAGGGTTGTGAAATGTTGTACGAGTCCAAAAATGAGTGGTTATAGACAATAACTGGTCTACCAGAAGGTCTACCTCAACTAATACTGCCCTTTTCTATTTATATTCAATTACCCTATATTGTAAACACAGCTAGTGCCCCACTGTAGCAATTACAACCAACACACCAAGAAAGGGATACCTCGTTGTATCAACTAGCCAAAGGGGAGATGTATTTCAAGAAGAATGCAAAGGTCCCGTAAAACCGTAAAATGCTTCTCAAATATGTATTTTAGTTTAAGGTGAGCAGGCTATTTGAATCTTTCCATTCAAATGTAAATAATAAGCATTTAGGTTGACACTTATCCTTACAGTGAGTGCAGTAGAATAATTCCTAAATCACCAAAAATACAATCGACTGCACGTGACACGACAATATCCCTGTGATCACAGAATGATCATGTAAAACAGAAGTGCAAAGGAAGGAAATGGAACAAGAGCGGCGGAGAGCGACGGAGGGTTTCTTTTGAGAGCAATTAGAGTGAGGAGATATGATTCACTGGGGAGACGGTAATGTGAGGCACTTCTTGAAAAGACGAATTTGCAGCCTCACTTGAGATCACGGCGAAGAAATTGCACATTTAACAAGATGGCTGTATCGTTTGAGGCACTCACGGAAACAAAATGGTGGTGGTCTTTCTAAATTCGGATGAAACGAGCGTAGCTGCAGCCGGGGCTTGAGTGTGCTCATGTGAAACCCTGCCAGTTGCCTGCTCTTTCATCCTCCATTAGCTAATTAGCATTTAAAGCTGTTGAATGTGCTGCTTG
>CABFOP010097383.1:0-11038 GCA_900683385.1 Anoplogaster cornuta | reverse complement strand
TGTTTGAGCAGTGGTGTGTTGGTCAGACCGACCTGATACAGCGACAGGAGACTCCTCCATCTCCTGCGCCTTGTTGCCTTCACTTTCATCCTTTTTCTAATTTAAAAAAAAAGAGCTTCTTATATCATCCTGGTTATCACCAGAAGCCAACAATGACAACTATTGAGAAAACATCCGGGGCTATAGTCTAACGACGCCACTGCCAGCGTCTGAACTAAAACATACATTTTCAGGAAATTATTTGTAATTACAGAATTATAGAAGAGCAGGAGACCTATACTATGTTTTCTCACCCATCTGTGCCAAGTCAAATAATCAGGTCTAGGTATCATGATGACATCCATTTAACAGTTACCACATACAGGAGGCTTCCATTATGTAAGGGTTCTCATGTGAAAGGTACTGTAGATTCAGAGAAAAAATGTCTTTGTTATCACAGCAGAGCGGGGAGTCATTAAACATAGCTCTCCGACAGTCTGCGCCAGAGCCTCTTTCCTGTCTGACTTTTAAACACTTCTGCAGGCAAACCCCTCCACCAGATGGAAAAAATGACACCACACTGTAGTATCTCTATCCGACTACTCAACCCCAACAAGTACTCCCACATCCATATGCAGTTTTTTCCCCCTTAGGCAGAGTCAGGATCATGAGGACAACAGTGCACCCCTGTTGGCAATGGTGGAAATACGCCACATTTTGCATCCTTGGGATTTGGGGTAACCAGTATCACAGTTTCCTGTTGGGAAAATGAAGATAATATTTCTGCTCCAAAAACTTCCCACACAAATCTTTCCCCCCCAAAGCAGTTAGAGCAACATGATCTTCACCTGTTTGGTTCCAGATGACTCCATAACTCAGTGCTATATATACAGTAGAACATTGTCAACCCCAACTGCAGACACCTGAACTGACCAATCTATTGAACAAGCATAATGGATGAAAGTATGTAGTAATCAGTTCAGAATCTGAAGTGTGTCTGTAAACAATTAGAGCAGCTCAGTCCAGCTGTCATGTCTGAACTATCATATGTTACGTAGCTAAGGCTAACAAGCTAACATATCAGTAAAGAATCATACCAGCAACCATGCTGCGACCAAACGCTCTGTCAGATACAGTAGCAAATTAGTCAAGACCATTGAACCAATGTTCCAATTGCAGTCCACATGATTGAAATTACTGAACCATTTTGTTTCAGTTTTCTTAAAACATTATGGAGCAACGATGAAAGTTCACAAATGCTGAGCTCTGACAACAGCAAGCACACGTGGAGATCTTTAACCAAACCGATCAAGAGGTGTCTAAGTGTGCTTCGGCTAAACGATTTCTGTTTTCTTTGCTTCTGTTCTATCAGGAAACCTGGTACTGGCAAGGGGATGCATCAGCTAACGAGGTAGTGATGAGTGGAGTCAGGTGTTCAGGAACTGAGCTGACTCTGGATCAGTGTCTTCACCATGGGAAACACATCGACTGTCCCAGAGGAGCTGGGCGCTTTGCTGCTGGGGTCTCCTGCACTGAGAGTAAGACACTGTAGTAAATATGATTTATGGAATACATGCACTAGTGAACAGGAGCAATTAGTGTTTTTTCATAAATATAATGAAAACAAACAATATGTGGCGATTATATGATGAAATGGATGAGATTTGTTAACATCGTAACAAAGATTAACTGAAATTTTGATTTGGGAACTTTCAGTTTGAGTTCTTACCAGCCACCTTGTCTTTTCTTAATCTCTCCCACCCAGCGGCCCCGGACCTGGTCCTGAATGCGCAGGCTGTGGAGCAGACCACCTACCTGGAGGACAGGCCCATGTATGTGCTGCAGTGTGCCCAGGAGGAGAACTGTCTCTCCAGCAGCGCTGCCACAGCCAGCTCCAGCTCCTACCGCCGCCTCTTCCGCTTCTCCTCCCAGATCCACAACAACGGCCGATCAGACTTCAGGCCCCGGGCGGGCCACCAGTCCTGGGTCTGGCATGAATGTCACAGGTTAGACCAAGACAAGACCTACTGTTTGTGCTGTTGCACTGTTTCTGTAATAGTCACTGTAATGGAATCGAAGCTGTGTTTCACAAATAATGGGAAAACAATAAAGTTGTTCATGCTAATGCTAGATGTCTTAGAGTTGGTACGTTAAAAACAAGCCAAGGATGAGGTCTAATACATGACCATCACAGGTTGAACGAGGCTCGAATTCAGTATCTTGCAAGGCCTTTGATACAAGACTGTGAAACCACAATGTACTATTTGTGATCTTGAAATTGGATGGAATCTTAGAGACTAGTTTTTAGTCTTAGTTTTTTCTCATTTTTGAGGAACTTTTACATTTTTCAACATGCATAATATTTGGAAGCTGGCAAAATTACCTCTTAAAAAGTATGACAATGAATGAATGTTAGAGAAATGGGTGGGTACCTCAAATTGGAGATATTTTGTCCATTTGACATCATTATGGACACCCAGGTTGGTGGTTGGCTGTTAGTGAACTCATTTCAGGGTATGTCTGCTAAACAGATTAAATGTACTGTTGAAGTGTAATGCCACTGTAAGGAATAAAACGTATAAAATATATATCTCTGTTTGTCCTATCCAGACATTACCACAGTATGGAGGTTTTCACCCACTATGACTTGCTGAGTCTAAATGGCAGCAAGGTGGCCGAGGGACACAAAGCCAGCTTCTGTCTGGAGGACACCCACTGTGACGAGGGTAAATACATACCTCTTCCTCTGCTATTCATGTGTTCATATACTGCAGCTTTGGTTAATACAGAAATATGATACTGTTCTCAGTTTTGATTTACATAGTGAAGTAAAATGAATGAATAAATTATGTCTTATGTCTAAGCATGCAATGACTCAAGACTACAACTGCTGTGACTGTTGACAGGTATTCAGAAGAGGTATGAATGTGCCAACTTTGGGGCACAGGGCATCAGTGTTGGCTGCTCGGATACCTACAGGCATGACATTGACTGTCAGTGGATTGACGTGACAGATGTAAAGCCTGGGGACTACATCTTGCAGGTACAGAACAGATACCGCTGTTACTATAAATAATCACTTTCCTAAATCCAACCAATGTAGTCCCGTGGACCAAACAAATACCAAGAGCTTCCACATCTCTGGAGCTTCTTTTAGCATTTAGCTGATGTTCTTATCCAGAGTGACTTCAAATGAGTGAGCAGGTAGAGGTTCAGTAGACTTGCTCAAGGGTACATGGCTTTCTGGTGGGCAATTTGGCTTTTGCAGTGATTGAACATGCAATCTTTAAGTTAAAGGACTGACTCTAACCTCAAGGCCACCATTGAACCAACCCATTAGCTGACATCTAGCCATTAGGCCACCATACATTCACTCAATATTGAATTGTTTCTTAATAGTATAGATGTGTATACTTTTTGCTTTTAAGTGTACAAATCTCTTATTGCATGCTCTCCTAGATTGTGATCAATCCCAACTATGAGGTTGTAGAATCAGATTACACCAACAACATTATGAAGTGCCGCTGCCGATACGATGGACAACGGATATGGACGTACAACTGTCATATAGGTGAGCCTGTCACCACCCAATATGGATCATAATCTGCTATGGGATAGGATCAAATGTTGTCACAAACTAGTCTGTATGAGTCTAACTGTCCTACCATGCATCCTGAAGATGAAGCCAAATAGCTTTAGGAATTAAGGGCTGCACAGTAATTGTCCAAAATTTTCATTTTTCATAATGTCTAGATTAGATTTCTGAAAACAAGCAAGTCTCTTCCACAAACAGTAGAGGCAACTCTTATGTCATCAAGAGACAAATCCTGGAACTGCTCCATTGTCAGTGAATGGGAGACCAATTTAGCATCCACAGGGTTATTACATGTGTTATTACAATATGGACATTTTCTCGTTAATAATGAATAGTGTTACAATATAGTCTTCTTTGATATCAAGGTTTACACCACAAGGAAATCTCAATTTGATTGTTAGTGGAGCAGCTCCTGGTTTTGTCTCAAAATAAAGATTAGTGCCTTGATTCTCGTTTGCATCTCTGGGAGAAAGGTGCAGCATAATAGAAATATTGAATTGTCTATATAAATGACGTTTTAGGTGCAAGCTGTGTGCAAGCTCAAGGAAATGTTCAAAACAAGAGAATGTATGCAAGAAAGGAAAATTAAGTATCCCAAAACTATTCTGGAATCAACAATCTATAAGTTGTGAGAACATAAAATTATGCAATGAATATTCTAAGACACAAATGACTACAATCCCTTATTTAAATAACTTTTAATAAGATTTACAAATTCACTGGATTTAACATCACGCTTGTTTAAACACTGTACGTTTTTCAACACTGCCCTCTGGTTTAGCTTTTTTGATGAAATAAACCAGATACTTATTTTCCCTGAAAGTATGTGGATAAATTCTACAGATGATTGGCATAGTTATTGCATAGGAGACATACGTTAGAGAAAGTCAAATTATGTGTTGCAATTACTTCAGGTGCCGAGACTAATTTCAGGGTAAGAAACCATTTGAATGGCATCTAAAATACTGAACTTGTCCTTTAATACATTCTACTCTACAGCTCCCTCTTGGTGGCATTTATGGATACTACAGGAAAATAAAATGTTTAGTGATGTTTTAAAAATGGTAAAAAAAATACATCATAATAAAAGTAAAGTTTGAGGTTTCCAACAGTCAAACTTGAATGGATCAGAAAAATCCTGCCATTCTGTAGTGGAGTGAGAAAGAACACAGTCCTAACAGTGTTCTGTTGTGATAGTGGAATAAAAATATTAATGAGTGAATTTAAGAACAACTGAACTCCGTGCAGCTCATTTACAAAAATGTAACACATTTTTAAACTATAACAGAAATATGTTGAGTCCAATCCTACATTCCCCTTACATACTGTATTGATTTGTACAACTGTATTTTACAGTTCAAATGCTGGCTTTTTAAAACCAACAAAACCAGAGCTGGTGAAACGAGGGGTGAAACGAGGGGTGAAACGGTCCATTTCAGCAATGGAATTCTGCTTCTACCTCTCTTCCTTCTGTCTCAGAGTTGTACCTCCATGACTAGACCACAGTAGGACATCATAGAAGGTACATTTAACTCCAGGAAACTGTTCATTGATGGATGGAGTCAACATTAACTGAACCAATGAAAAAACACTGCTTAATTAAAACGGCATGGGGCTCAATCAGGCTCAAAGCTGGCTTTCAAGGCAACATGCACTCAAATCAAAATAAGCCAAGAGCTCCTCAGGTTTTCTCCAAAGCTTGTTTAAATATTTCAAACTTACTGAACTACCATTTGCTCAGAACTGCATCCAACCATAGGGAAAGGTCAGGATCAGCTACAGAACAGCACCCCTGCAGCTGCTGGCTGTTGGTTCAGTGTCTTCAGCAGGGACAATGTTGCCAACATGGGGCTCTGAACCCAGATCCTTCAGTCTCCCTACTCACTATGCCACCCTGCTGCCCTGATGAATAAAGCAGGCAAACAGAGTTGGACGGTAGGCAGGTCCTGAAGTGTCAGCTGGAGGAGTCAGGTCTCAGGTGGCTCCAGAGAGGGCCTTCCTGGAAGAGAATACAAAAACTGTTGATGATATTCTAAAGGTGCCAAAACATTCATGTTACAAAATAAACCACTTGTAGTTCACAAACTGAACTATTTGTTAGGATGAAATGAATACATGACAAATATAACACCTGTTGTGGACATTTTCTGTGGTCTCCCATAGCTGAGATACGTTTGCCTGATTTTGAGAAGATTCACTCAGTCAACAGCGTGGCTCTGGTTTCTCACTTTGGGAAACCGCTGTTCATGTTGAAATACTGATTGAGCTTTCCAAAGCCATCAGAATTATTCTATATAAAGTCTTTGAGTAGCACTGTCTTTTAAAAACAGGGTATAGATGAACATCCAGACTTGGCCTTTGAACCAGATCAGTATTCTGCTTTTACATTGTTCTTTTTCAATTTTTCCCTCTCTGTCTGACGCCCTTAGGTGGTTCACTGAGCTCAGAGGAAACATCCCCCGGGTTGCTGACCAACCAGCTTTCACTCAGGTAGACCCAGTACAGACAAGACGAAACGGACGGACATTAAAAGGAGTCAGAGGTCAACGCGGGATCAGCCAGACTAGATGAACACTTGGCAACCACTAGAGGAGGCTGTACTCTTTTCTGCCTCTTCCTAGCAGTGCTGGATTGTTGCCTCAGCTCGACTGGTACAATGAACAAACAAATGAACTGCTTGCTAACTGTTGCTATTAACCATATTTGACTGTGCGAATACATGCTCTTATGTCAAAGATTTCTGCCCTTGAGTCTGTTGCCATTGAAATGTAGGTTTTGACCTGGTGCTTATTATGAGTTGTCAGAGTGGACAGCAACCAAATAACTATGTAGCAGTTGCCATTCAAGCTATTGTGTTTAAGATAAGATAAGATAAGATAATCCTTTATTTGTCCCGCAGTGGAGTTTAGCAGAAGCCTCTCAAAAAAAAGATGGGACTTTTACCCTGATTTTTGTTGGGATGGATTTATGTAGTCTGGTGCTAAATCTAGTTACAAACTTGCAGTGTACGTCTTTACACAAAAGTCTTGAATTGAATGGGGAACGCATAAAAATCACACATGTGCAACTATGGAATAGTTAATGGCTTTAACCAAAACACAAATAGGATTATCACTATGTACTGTAAAGTGACATGCCAGAATCAATGGCCACACCAGTAAACTGACATTTACAAACACTAGTGACAATTAGTGCCTGTTTTTATCAGGACTGAATTTAATGTCACTAGGGAAGACTGACAACTGTCACTACTGTGGGATGGACACAATTGCAATATAGGCTACAAAATGTTGGATGCACATAATATAATTTTTACTTTGATTCCTTTGTCAGGGCTCCTGTAGTGCGTAATATTGTGGGGTTGTCAACCCATTTCTTGGATTTGTTTGTTGCAGTTCTCACAATCTGTGAAGATTTTCAGTCACAGAGTGAAGCTGAGAGGAGTTTTGAACATCACTGAAAGTGTCTGCAATTGTTGTGCCACAGCTATTGAGTCCACCTTTGGAAATACGTTTTTTTCTTTTCTTTAGTTTCTACAGTAAATACACATTCATCTTCATAAACTGCACATTCCCTGCTTCTTTTTCAAAGCCTGCTTTTTGTTAATTTATTAGTCAGGGACTTTTATACCATCTCTTGGGTGTACTGTAACAGCCACGTGCCCTATGTGAAAATGGCTCTGCAATGTTTTGTAAATTAGTTTTTGCAATGTAGCAACTTCCGGGGCCCTTCATTTTACAAGGGTGCTCATCGCCAGCCAGTTGATTGTTTCTGTTTTGTATGCATCGGTAAATGTGGGAAAGCATTACGTTTTCAGTAATAAAAGAATGGAGAAAGACAGAGGTCCATTTATATTAAGAATCTAACAATTCCATTTAAGTTTTCTTAAATGAAAATGAACGTTTCAGACAAAAATCCTATAGAAATACATTTCAGTAAAATGTGTGTAATTATTCTAAAAGGCAGCCCAATCACTAGTAATCACATCAAAAAATGCCTGAGACTTGATTTGCTGGTAGCTGTGAGGCTCTTCACCTGTGTTAGCCAACAGTGTTCCTCTTCAGTATCGTTGGCCTCGTCCTCCTCTCTGTAGCCCCAGAGCTCTGGTTACCATTCGCCTGGCAACAGCACAGTCTGTCCTAGGACGCTCCTTCACTGGCTGGATAAACTCTGGCACAAAGCACAGCAATCACAAACAATCCATTGCACTCCATCCAGATGTATAGAATAAGTGTTGAATATCCCAGTAGAGCTGCCAAAGTGATTTTTCCCCTTTATCACAGTGATTTTAAGGTAGTAAAAAGGGTAATATGGTATTGCCACAGCCACACCAAGCATATTATCTCAAGGGTAGTTGCTGGGCTTAGATACATTTAATGACTCTCCTACCTGCTTGTCTAATGGCTTTGCCTTTGGCTTTTTTGCTCCCTTCATACAGTGTACGTGTCTTCAGGAGAGGGTGGCAGATGGAGAGGGCATTGAGTGCTGCATATAAGAGACCAAACACCACAGCTACAAATTAGTAAATTGTCAGTCACTGATGTTATTTTTTTACTGTTATCACATCAATTATGTAGTGGGGTGTCCTACCTGAAGACTCACTGGAGAAAACTCCCAGGGCATGATTGTTGTCCACCCACTTGATCTTCATCCCACCATCACTGAGACAGACAGGAGAGTGGTTTTAATGAATCACCATATAGCCCAGCATGGTAGATGAAATCAATTGCTTGCAATCATCTGGCCTTATTTGGGTTGGATTTATGCTAGGGGGCTCAAGATGTGTAGCCTGTAAGTCTCAGGTGTGATCTTTTTGTTGCAGAGTAAACAAGGACAACATCTCAGCCACACAATATTAGAATGAATAAAGTGAAAATGCGAGAGGTCTGGGCTCTCTCTCTCTCTGAACAATCTGCATCAGACCTGTACTCTGCGAAGGCATCCAGCAAGTCGTCCGTTTTGAACATGGTTGGGAAGTCATAGATCTCAATCACATGGCCAAAGTCATCTGGGCTGATCCACACGTTCTCATAAGAGGAGTAGTCATTGTGTGCATGCTCAATGGAAACATTCTCCGCCTGTTTCAGGTGTGCTGTGATCTGACATAACAGAACACAAAATAACTGGTTAAGTTTAGAGTGGCAAAGCATACTAAATATACAAGAGGTCAATGTAGCCTGTTTGTTGCTCACAGGAGTATCAATACTAACAAATAGAAAATGCTCTAAAAAGATAATGCCATTCAATAAAAAAAACAACACAACACAATGTAGGCTTACCTCTTCAGTTATGTCAGCCGTGTCTGCTGTCTGGAGGTTGTATGGCACACTAGCCGGGTCCTCCTTCTCCTCCTCCTTCCCGTTGTCCTCCAGGGTCATGGCAGTGAGGTAGGGGACATCCTCCTCATCCTGGGGACAAAGTGGTGAGCTGTTGGGCCCGCCGTCACAGATACCCTCAGCTGCACTGTGGAGTGACTCCTGGTTGGGAGTGAACGAGGACCTTGTGTTCTCTGTAGTGTCAGAACAGGAACAAAAGTTGGAAGAAGTGCTGATGCAGCTGCAAGAGCCTCTTGTGGGTGCTGGCAAGTTTTTGAAAGACAACCTGTCCCGAGCTGCTCGGGGCGTGTAGAGGGCCTTATCAGGCCTCTTCGGCCCTCGGTTTCGCAGCGAGGTAGACGATTTAGGCTTGGTTACTCTCTCCAATTCCATTCCATTTCTTGGTCTTGGGGGCTCTTCACATAAGCTGTTGTTGCTCTCCAAGTCACTGTCTTCCTCTACCTCACCCCTACAAAAACAAACAGACAACAAAAGACAGAGTGAAACATCTCACATTCAGGGCTCGACTTTAAGGATGTCCCGTCGTCGAAAACAATAGGATCGGGGAGGACGAAAATTAGGTTTGGGACGAGTGTTGAAAGAAAAGAAAAAACCTACTAACATTACAATGAATGGCGATAAGAATGAAACTGACTGCACGTTTTGTGTAGCACAGACAGTTCCTATTAAACCTCGGTCAGACGCCCGTCACCGCCGTTATTGACTGTCAGAGTGATGTATAATAACAATGGCGTCTCGTGGTGGGGTACTGCAATTTTTAGAAGTTACATCGAGAAAACGCACCGCAGAGCCAGACCGTGAACCAGCAGCCTCTGACCTCACGACAGCTGCAGCTGCAACGGGGAATTCAACCCAAGTCAATGCAGTAAGCTTGCTAGTATTAATGTTAACGTTAGACGGTTTGGTGTTAACGGTAACGTTACAGTTGTAATGTTACAGTTAACGCTAGCCAACGAGTCAGCAGCCGACGTTTGTGTTTAGAGTGAGTGAGCTGACGATAACTTTACGTTAACTATGAGGAGTCAAAACTCTGCAACAGCTCAAATCATGTTACTAATGTTGCACACTTGGATAAAAGGACTTCCACGCATGCATAGGTTTTTAACGATTTAATTATTTCTGTTCTGAAAAACGTAGAACGGCATTTCAGTTCTTATATCAGAATAACGGCTATTAACTTCTCTGCTCGTCACTGAATGACTACTATTCATTCTTCTCGTCGCTAACTAAAACTAAAACATAAAACATACACAGTTGCTCCAAAGACTACATTCATCTCCAACCCAAACACACACATCCTGATCAACAGTCCGAACACTCACACCCAATCCCACGTTCCCAATCCCCTAGTTAGCTCGGTTTCACCGTAATGTACACAACGAGTCACGGAGTTTTTTCTAAGTACAGCACACACATTTTCACTTAAGCTATCCTAAAACCATCACTCTTTTACACACATCACAGCTATCACATTTGTACATTTCGGCATCATGCTCACCTGAAAATCATTGACCAACAGCATTTCAGTTCAGAATAACGGCTGTTTCTCTGCTTGTCACTGAATGGCTACTATTGGGCGCGGACGCTCCCTTGACAACCAGAGACCCCTGAGAGGACCCACTGTTGGAATATTATTCTCATCTAGTATGAGTATGAAGGTGAGTGGACATTGTATTATCAAGACATGTATGTACAGAGCAAAATGTAAATTAACCAAATAAATAATAAATAATAATCTCAAAATAAATATGAAAATAAAAGAATAAAGGGGGTGTCTAATTCTATGACTGGTAGAGGCAAAATGGAGTCCGCACACTGGAAAATACTGAGGCTCCCAGACAGTTTATTATTTAACGTTTCGACCAACAAGGTCTTCTTCAGACCTCAGTCTAATTCTATGCCTAACATTAACATGAGTTCCACACTAACGTTAACCACTTACTCACTCTTCTTCATCCCCTATGGGACATAAGACTGCATTTTGTCCTTGGCAACACGCTGCGCCTCACATTCCCCATAAAAACAACACAAATGTCTCTCCATTCAAATGCCCATTACCAACTGAACTGGAAAAAAGGTACTCAAGGAGGTATGCATTATTTTAGTGCCAAGTAGCACATGTTACTAT
>CABFOP010097382.1:0-10590 GCA_900683385.1 Anoplogaster cornuta | reverse complement strand
GCAGATTCTATACAAGTCTGTGGCAGCCATATGTGCTACCAGCCTGTGGCAGCCAGATGTTCTACCAGTCTGTGGCAGCCAGATGTTCTACCAGTCTGTGGCAGCCAGATGTTCTACCAGTCTGTGGTAGCCAGATGTGGCTGCCACAGACTGGTAGAACATCTGGCTACCACAGACTGGTAGAACATCTGGCTACCACAGACTGGTAGAACATCTGGCTGCCACAGACTGGTAGAACATCTGGCTACCACAGGCTGGTAGAACATCTGGCTGCCACAGACTTTTAGAACATCTGCAGTAGCCTGCTGCACAGCCTGCTGATTCATTCAGACAGAAGTAGTAGTCACTCTTTTAATCCGGTAATGGATCTTAGAATCTTTTTTTAATTTTATTTTTTTATCAAGAGTCATCTTTCTGATACAGGTGGAATAATGTTTCAAGATGTTGTCGCTTGTTTCTTGAACATTCCTGAGATAAATTAAATTGCATTGGAGATAAATGGAATCATCTCACCCTATACAGCCAGAATGTTTCCCTTCCCCACACACACACACACACACTCAACCGCAGTGAAGATTGATGGTGTTGTTTGCGAACCCTAAAAAACTTCACGTGTTGACTCACTTTGGCTGAAGGTCAGTAGCCTCACAACAGTTTCCTGGTTGTTGCACAGTGCAAGATGAAAGGGGAGTAGATGGGAGTACGATACAATGAGATTCTAAGAAAGGGAAGAGGTGTAGGCTACACTGTGAAGAATAGATGTAGGGAGTGGATTTGACAGAAAAGGAGATAGGGTAGGAGAGGAGAATTGAAAAGTGGAGGATAAAATCTATGGGATAAAGAAACCAAATGACCTCCATTAGAATCCATTACATTTAGGAGGATACAGGATACAGAAGCACACAAGACTCAGTTGTAGTAGCTTGTAATTTACATTGTCAGATTAATTTAGTCATTCATTCAATTCATATTTGACATATCTGTGGTGTCTTGCAAAAGTATTCAAATCCCTTGACTTTTAACAAGATTATCTTGTTTCAAAATAAAGTTTTCATGGCACTATAGGTCAGGAACAGAGCACAGCCATCCAGGGAGTGTAATATGTTGAGGTTTGTTACTCAAAGAGAATGAGAGAATATATCCTGATGATGGCCCAGACAGCTCAGTCGGTAGAGCATGAGACTTGCAGTCTGGGGTCATTCCCCACATTGTGTCAGCTATCACCTTTGTAAGTCGCATTGGATAAAAGTGTCTGCGAAATGATTGTAATGTTTTATTAAATGGCTGTTATTCACTGTGCCAGCAAATGGATTCCTAATGGGGGAGCACACATAGCACCATTAGCACCATTACAGGTCTGGCAGCCACTAACACAGAGTTCATGTTTGATTTCCCAGACACATTTAATGAAAAACCTTTTCACATTATTTCCAGCACAGCTACAATGGTGTAAGGTGTTTTAGTGTATATCTAAAACATCAACGGTAACCGTCAGGTTTTGGTGTCAGACATGCAGACTCAAAGAAGAGAGGCTTCTTTCTACACCCACCACTTTGCACCGATGTTCAACAATCATACAGGGAGAAATCAAATGTAAAAAATATATCAACTTAACCACCGACAGCAGCAATAGTCTACAACACAGCCACCAGACATGTTGCATTTTGTTTAAGACACAAGACTCTCCATTTTTCTCTGCTGGCAATGATAGCTATCACTATTGCTCTCTCAGTATACATGTAAAAACTTAAATTAAATAAAAAGCTTCATATTGGCTGTTGGATATTTGGTGGATACTTCAATAACTTGTAAAGCAAACAAGTAAACGCACATTGATGAAGATATTATGTGATACTGGTTTCAATATTTGAGAAAATATTTGTCTTGTGCATAACAAACACATTCAATAACGCATTTGTTTCCAGTCACCTGAGTGAACTTCTTTAGGTGATTAACTAGAATCCAATTTAAGTAAGGAGTTAAAATTAACCTTCACATGGGACCTGCTAAATTAGCTGAATTATTATGTCTGTATTATTGTGATTCCTTAATTTGCTATTAGTAATGAAACCGTGATGACAAACTTGTATGATGTCCATTTGTGCCGTCTTTATTTTTCTTCCCAGAGGAATACGTATGTTTTGGGGGGCCATGCTGTCATCCATGCAGCGTATAGGGAAAGCTTGTTTGGTGTGTGTAAGAAAACATTATTTCCATGGATTCCTCTCTTGTCTTTTGGGCTTCCCAGCAAATCCTCCAGAAATTAACGTGTACATTTCTCCCCGGGGTGCTGGGGTGTGAATGTCTGTAGTACTCAGGGAGACGGAGAAGAGTACACCAGGAATCTCTCCCTCACTGCTGCCTGTCACTGAACTAATGGCTTCCTGATCCTCCTAGCTTTCAGGATATCTTCCCATTACGATTTCCCTCTCTATCTTTGTTATGGATTTACAGAGGAAGAATGATACTTGATGAGTCCTTCACACTTGACTCTGTTGCATGGCTGCTATTTAATTACAGGAACTGGGATTTGCTTTGGCAGTTTTTTTGGTTCAAAGTTCACCCCATGGTGCTATTATTATTAGAGGTGCTGGAATCCTGTTGTTTTTGTTAGGATTCTTCTTCTTTTTCTGCTTTAAAACAATCTGTACCTCAGTCCCAGTAAGTTCCAGAGCCACCAACATTTGGTGGATAGGTTTCAAATCCCCATCACTCCTCAGGCAAAAAGACAATTAACCCAATCTGGTCACCACAAAAAGTAATTTTGTTAGTTCCCACTCCTAAGTTAACTTCCCTCGTCGTTTGATTGGGAGCAGTTACTGTATGTGGCATTCAAGCGTCCTTAGAGCAGCATCTAAAGACAATCAGAATTATGGACTCTATCCAGATGCTGGCGCTAATAGTGTGCAGCTTTACATTTTGGCCAATAACTCCTGAACCATAAGGCCTAGAAGAAAAAAAGTTATCCATAGCACATTTAGTTTTCTATTTCAGCAACATACCCCTTTAAACCATCTCCAAAATTCTGTGTTCTGTGTATGAGTTGTTGTACTGTATTTTAGAAGGCTGTGTTATACTGACCTCCTGTGGTATTCATACAGACTACATAAACTATACACAAATCGTTTGAATAGGGGAGGATACAAACACATGGAGCATTGCTTGAACAATCCCCTATGTTCACTTCCAGCACCGATTCATTTGGCACACTGTGGGGTTCAAACTCCATGGTAGTCACGGGGCAGCTGTTGGTGCGCCCAACTCGCTCACATACCAGAGGAGAACAGATGGAGCTATTAACAGGCCCTGTGTGAAGAGTTCATTAAATGAACCCAGCAGTTCATCTACATCCTCGCGTTGCACTCCGGTTCAGGGTATTTCGTAACCATCCCCAACTTAGGGAAAGAGATTTCACCATTGTCTCTCATTCCAAATCAAACAACTGTAATAGTTTCGCTGGTATCTGTCTTTCTTATCAGCCCCATGTCCAACTGCTGCAGACACACCCCTTATATAGAAACTGGCATTCCACAGCTGTCGCTCTGCGGCTCTTTTGAAGACAGCCGGACACACAGGCCACCTGAAACAAGGTCAAGGATCCTGACAGATTCATTAGAACCACACCAGAGGACAGATTCATTAGAACCATACCAGAGGACAGATTCATTAGAACCATACCAGAGGACAGATTCATTAGAACCATACCAGAGAATACATGTCATGCTTATTGAGTGGAAAACTGTAGCACACTCAGTAGGTGAGCCAATCAATCCCAAGTTCTGTTGAATATTAAATATTTAATAGAATATAGAATATTTATATATTATACTATTAATAATTGAGGTGTGGGTAACCAGTAGTGCCATTTCATTTTTTTACTCCTACTGACTGACAAACTAGTAATTGTGATAGATTTGGAGTGTTTCTTCAGGGGTACATATGAACATCAGTCTTTGCCAGGTAAAAGGTACTATGGCATGTCTGTCTTACAGATGGCAACATGTAGGCATAACATTATATGACACCTAAATACAATGTTCCTGTTTTCCCTGACGGGTCCTACATTCCTCCTCTGCAAAACAAATGTTGTCCACAACATTAGCTATCATTAGCTCATCAGCTATCTATTAGCTTCACAATCACAGTAAGTAATGTCATCATTGTATTCCCATATATTGATTAACATTTAACAAGGCAATTGATTACCTCAGGTATACATCACTTTAACCACCAGAACAATAGTTCACCACTGAGTAGTGTTCCTAGTCCTTGCAATGTGTATGTACTATTTTACTCAAACATGAGACAATTCACATACTTCAGTAACTTCTCCAGAGACGTTTACTCGTATAGTTCATAATGACATGTTGAGTTTCAGTGCCAGGTAAGTAAACATAATACATATCAAAGTAAGTGACCTTTTTTTTTCTTTCTTTAACATGAATTCACTCCAGCTTCACTAGTCCAGAGTCCATAAGGCTGTGTGTGCATACCAGCCTCACACACCACACACCATACCAGTGCATGACAGTCCACAGCAAATCTCACAGTCCATAACAATTCATGGAGTTGTGGAACAAATTACACGGCCCGTGTTGTGGCAGACTGGGGTATCAGCCACTGAGAAACTGTGGGAAAGGACTACATTGCCTAGATTGGGCTTGTGACACCTGACCTTTCCCCTGGGGTGCCACAGCGTGCAGTAGATAGTTTGAGATCCCCACAAGAATGAAGCTTGCCAGGGAATGCAGTACTGTCCATTTACTGACCTCAGCGCATTTACAGTACATACACCAGGTTGTTGTTGTATAGTTCCACAAATCGGTAACTGGGTAGACCCTCTAGGTTGTCTCTCCCTTTGAGACCTCTGTAGCTGTGCTTCAGGTTGAACTCTGAGTCTCATGTTCAACACTTTCTTCTTGCATTGGACTCCCCATGTCAACTCCTCCACTTCAGGACTGAGTGCAGGTTGGTTTCCAGTTTCAGGAATGATAACAGGTGCATGTTCTACTGCTCTACTGGCTCGTGCTGGTATCTGGGCTCTCCAAGTCCTCCGACACTTCCACTGCATCACTTAATGTCCCTTTCTCTTTTGCCCATGGGCTTTTGTTTTCGCACAGCACTATGGACTGGTTCCTCAAGTGTCAGCCCAAAGCCTTCATCGGGGTCTGGCAAATTGATGTTACATCACATGCATAAGTAACCTATGGGTGCTAAAAACCATGGGTGTACAGCAAATATGCAGCGGTTTTGCATGATTTGGCTCTGGGTTGGGTAGGCTTGTGCAAATTTGGTGAAATTTCAATGATGATGATGATAATCTATACTCCTACACTCCCGTTTTTCAAGGTGAAGATATGGGAACCATCTGAAATGGTGCAGTTGCAGGTATTTGACACACGGGGGCTCTACTTTTGACTGCAGGTTTCTTGTGTTTGTTACAGACTTTGGTTATGAAATGCTAAATGTCCTTTTGCATTCCAGGCAAATAAAGGGCTCGTGCTCGGGCTAAAATACATACATTACTACCCCTAAGAGAACCATTCAGAATGAAGATAAATTCACTTCTATGTACTATGTACAAGCATGATTTTTGGTGCGAGTTGCCATCCTTTGCTTCGGCAGGCCCTCTCCTGAGACATGCAGCTACTTCCACTGATGTAAAAGTTCTTTGACTTGTGCTGTTTCTTTACTCATTGTCTAATTGTTTTGCCCTCATACCTTTTCAATTGCAGTACTCCAGATATTGCTGGGTCTTGCAGCAGTTTCTGGTGTCGCTTGTATCTCTGACTGTTTTCCATCTCCTGTTATCTCCTGGACTGCTGGATTGTAGGTAATGGCTGAGATCCAGTCCACATTATATTGTTTTTGAGTCGCTATTGCATAATTGCTCCCAACACTTCAGGTATGCACTGCTCTGTGCACTCACTCATGTAACCCTCTGTGTTTAGAGCGGTAGGGGACAGGAAGTCTGCATCGATGTTTATCCTTTCACTTAGTTCTATTGAAATCTGACACCTCTGACACCGAGCGCTGAAGGTTGCAGCACATAGCTAAGTGGATTATTATCACTGTAGACACCGAGGAGCATAAAACAGGTCATCCCTGTAATTGCCCATTTAAGAGCTAAACAAGTTTTCCTGAATGTAACCTGTAATTGCTCTCTGCAGGCATCAGGGTACGTGAACCATATCTTCATCCCTTTTTTACTCTGACATTTTGCTCGCTTACTCAACCATGTGAAAATATGGATAGTATGTCTGCAAGTAAGATCAATGATGGAACTATGGCTAAAACAAACACTTAACAAGTCACAGATTCCTCTTGTTTTCTGTTTCTGACTTATTGTTGCTCCATTTTTACTCTCACCAACTGATGATGTCTCCTAGCAGCAGATGTCATGAAACGGTACAGGTTTTGTTTTTTACAGGGGTACATCTTTGACAGGTCCTGTAACAGGTCAAATCTACATGTCTGTCTTACAGATGGTAACAGGTAACATTACTGTTTTTATACAGTTATATGAAATGGAAATACAATGTACTTCTTTTCCCCTTGCAGCTCCTACAATAACAACACAAAGCGCTTTGTTGAGGGAATCCAGTTATTGCTGTATCTTCCCCTGATCACATTGATGAAGGGCCAAATAAATGAAAATGGTATAGCATTAACATTTTCATGGACTACTAACCTGTCAGTCATTCTCTGAAGGCGGGACAAAGTTTCAGCATCAACCAGAACTAGTGCTACTAGGTTGGTTTACCTAAATCTGTCATTATCCAATGGATTATTATTTGGATTATATTATTTGGTGTCTTTTCATGCTTTCTGACACCTTGAGGGAAAATGTGGAAAGTAAAAATCCTATTATGGGGTTGCATTTTCCATTTGAACTAGGTTAACTGTACACTTCTATATTCAACCAGGTGTTTTCTTTATCTTTACATTCAAATCTATGCCAGCGCCTAGGGAGACAGGAAAAGGGATTGCTTTGCACAGTGGCTGAGGTAACTTATACTGTACAGCCAATCCCACTGACACTGTTCTTCTATCAGCCTGCCAGGCAATATAAAGTAACCAGGTGACTAACAAAGCTTTTTTAGCAGATACATTTTAAAGAATGACACAAGCATTGTTACAATTAGTGTCTATGAAGGACAAAGTGATATAAGACATCTCGCTTAGACTGGGATCTGTTGGCCTCTGCGACATCACACCGCTCACTCCAGCTTTAATAGAGTAGCATAGCAACGTAACAACATAATACGGCAATAAAAACAGCACCCAAAGTACAACCAGCTGGAGGGGAGGTTAGGTAAGGTAGATGCCAGGATGAATTTGAACGCGTCGTGCATGTTTATTGTGAATTGTATTGTGTTCATTACTGCACAGAAAATCTCCCAATTGGGACAATAAAGTCTTGAAATTGAACTTGCGAATCTGGCTCATGGGTTAGTTCATGGGACATTCCAGAGAAGCTGTAATGATCATCTGCAAGCGAATACCAGTCAGCAGTAGCTCCTTTGACTGTGACGAGACCAAGAAAGATCCAGTTTATAGACTAAGAAGGTAGGTCAAGTAACATTTCTTAGCAAACACTCTGTAGTCTGTATCTGATTGGATGGATGTCAGCTCTCTGATAGTTTGCCAAAGCACACTGATTAGGATTGAGAAATGATTAAAAACATTTCCAAAAGGATTTAAGAAATGACAGAATACACATAGAATCTTTTTATTGAAAATAGCTGACGTTTAAATAGCAGGAGCAGAAAACTGCTGACTCCACTCTACGACTTTGTCCCAGTTCTCTTCATTCCCCATTTAGAGTGTGGAGTTCATACATATACAGATACACATTACACCTAGTGAAAGGCTGGCAGTCTGGAAAGTGTCTAGGACAGTGGAGCACTTTCACCTCAGTTGAGCCGGTACACAGGCACGGCTGTTCTGGCTCTGTAGCTTAGAGGCCGAGTGGCTCCAAATATACAGATCAAAAAGCCTCCAGTACAAGTTCACCTTGTCCTTTCTCCCAGAGTTGGTCATCCTCCAATCCAGGAGCCCAGAACAGCAACCTTAGTATATAGAAGGCTCTTCTTGCATTGCTAATGTTGATGAGTAACAATATTCTGTAAGAATCTAAAAGGAGATATTGGTGCGGACAGAGCAATAAGTGATGGTGGTTGTTGATTGTTGTACTTGTAATACATGTTTTGAAATATCTATGCTGTGAATATGTGAGACTGATTGCAAAAACCAGTGGTATATACAGTTAAAACAATAGGACACAAGTATAAATATATGATACTACAATAGCGTAGGGTTTTTTCTACACAGAACTGCATATTATCTGTACCGTCAATGCAAAATCGATGTGACAAGAGTCCTGGAACCTGATCTGAAGTATCTTCATGAAGTCTTTCCTCTGCTTTTTCATTGAGATTCTCACTTACAGGCTACCTTAACCTTATGTGTATCCCAGGAAGATTGATAACCTGATCAACCATTACCAGGTCTACCTGCAGGGAGTCAGTCAATTGGTATCACAGCTTTATCCAACATAGTGCTGCGCTATCAGCAGCAATGAGTGAAAGGCATTAGGCGACAAAGGACTGTTATTCCTCTATAGTGAAGATAAAGCACTGTTTGGGGGATTGAACTCCCGCTTGTCAAGTCCATGCGTTTATCATTCATCCAGGATGGTATTTCTTTGTCTAAGACACTTTGGTTTGTATGATCGGACAGAGCTACCTTTTCTGAAGAGGAGGGCTCAAAACCCCTTCTGCCACTGTTTGGATTCAAACCAGCACCTGAGACACCCAGAGAGCCACTTATCCTTTCCAGAGAGTTTGTGCTCTCTCCTCTGTGGTGGGTCTCCGTCCTGTCTGGCAGAGATGGGACCTTGTACGGCACATACTGTCAACTGGAAGACAAAGGGCAGCAGCTGTTACGTGGAGGACAGAATCCTTTTCCATCTAAACAAATCCCAGACAGCTAAACGGCCCACACACACACACACGCAAACACACCTTCTCATACAGCATTGGTGTGTGGTGGTTCTGTCGGGTTTGGCGTCGAGCTTCCACGCGCCGCGCCGGTGTCGATCATGCTGAGCTTCTCTGTCCCGTTTCTGGGTTCCTCCCTCCGCCTTCCCCTCCGCCTACACAGTCGGTACCTTCGACTGACAGAGATACAATTACTATACAGCACAGCTTCCTGAGTAAAACGCTGCAAATCCGTTTATACAGTATAAAGTATTTACAGTGGTTTTTCAATAATAACGTAATTGCAGCTCTATTGTAGTTACGTTTTTTTTTTACACTGGCAAATGTTTTCTCTCTCTCTCTCTCTCTCTCTCACACAAACAAAGGCTCACTGTGAACAGATGCAGATGAATACAATGAGGACGATGAGAAAAACGAGCCCCGTGATGACGCAGGCGATGATGATTTGCCGTTGCTCTCCTATTCGCCACTCCAGGTGGATGTATTCACACCTTGAACCGACGAAACCAGGCTCACACCTGAGACAAAAAAAAGAGGATAAAAAAACAACATTACATTATTTCTTGAATCCATAATTCTTAAATGATTTTCAGTTTCATGGTATATGAACTTTTATTCCTTGCTTGCATCTCTTCCCATTGCTTCTTAAAATACAATCTGTTCTCACCTTTCTTCCTCCACACCACCTTGTCATTTCCTTCCCTCCCCTTCATCAGGCTCCTTCTAACTTTTGGTGTCTCCTCCTTCTCTCGTATACCTCTATACGTCTGCCCAGCCACACCTCTACACTTCCAAATCTCCATATTTCCATCCTATTGCAGGTAGAAGCCTCTCACCTGCACGAGGGCACCTTCTGCTCCGTGATGTAACGGCACGCCCCGTGGATGCAGTAGTGCTTCAGTTCCTTGGGGCACTTTGAGAAATGGCCGTTCCACTGCCCTGTATCTTTCGAGTCCGCTGGAGATATGAGATGAGATGCAACATTTGATTCAGAATGATCAGGTACAATCCTGCTTCACTGAAACGTTGGAACAGCAGCATTTCAACACCATATCCCTCTCAGACATATTTTGTATATTTTTGTATATTTTTTCATGTTTTTACTGTCTTTAAGTGATTTTTTGTATGTTGTTTTGTATAGTATTTTTTGTATATTTTTGTATATTATTTTTTGTATATTTATGTTTGTTTATACTGCTTGTCTTTATTGTATTTAATTGATCTTTTATCTTTAATCTTGTCTGTACACTTTGCTGCTGTAACACTGTAAATGTCCCCACTGCGGGACTAATAAAGGATTATCTTATCTTATTTTATCTTAAAGATCACAGTATATAATTTGATGAATAAGACTGATAAGACTTCCTTGTGTGATGTATTCACTCTTAACTGTGTCACGTTCTATTAGCGTCCTGCTTCTCACCGCAACCTGTGAAACCTCCTTGACCCACAGCTTCACACTCTGGTATGGCCTGAGATATAAATAGACTGTCGGCAATATGATCCAGAGAGGAAGCCCAAAGAATCAGTGCCAGGAAAAGCCTGGTGTCATCAACATCTAATTAAATAGATGTGTGTCAATTATTTC
>CABFOP010097263.1:0-11086 GCA_900683385.1 Anoplogaster cornuta | reverse complement strand
AGATTGTGTAGCGTATCGTATCGTATCGTATCGTATCGAATCGAATCGAATCGAATCGTATCGTATCATATCGTATCGTATCGTATCGTATCGTATCATTTCGTATCGTATCTTATCCTATGTATCCTACCGTATCGAATCATATCGTATAGTATCCTACCGTATCATATCGGATTGTATTCTACCGTATCATGTCGCATCGTATCGCATTATATCATATGTTAGCCTACCTTATCCTACCATATCATATCGTATCGTATCGTATCGTATTGTATCGTATCGTAACGTATCGAATCATATCGTATCGTATCGTATCGCACCATGTTATGCTGTGTCATGTCGTGTCATGTGGCAGCCTTACCGCTACACCTTGCTGTCAGAAGACTCGAGGCGTTCTCTACACTGTTGCTGGAGGTGCAGATGAAATTGACCTCACTGTTGGGGCTGAAGAAGGTCCAGAAATTCGAGGTCTGGTTGGCGTGATGCTTGAAGAGAAAAGAGGCAGGATGGGTGACGTGGGAAGGGTGAGCTTGCCAGGAAAAGTCAACGCCCTCATCTGGAGTAGAACACTGCAGGGCCATCAGACAGCTTCCTTCCACTAACACACTGAAGCTCTCGTGGATGCTGGGCTTCTGGAGGTGTTCTGTGCAGTTGAATAGATAACTTTATTCATACAGCAGTGATCAAAAGAGAGGGATTCATGGGAGTAAAAAAAAAAAGAACCGAAAATGGGATAAAATGATAAAAACAAACAAAATAAAAACATTCTAGCATAGAAATGTAGATCAAACAATCAAAATATGAGAAAATATTAATTCAGACACAGGGTGAAAAGTAATAAAAAAGTTTCCACAATAATTGGAATCAAGTAAAAGCAAGTTCTGAATCTGAATGATGAAGGTCTGTGTGTGAAAAAGGTCTGTGTCATAAAAAAAAGAAAGAGGATCTGAAAATGAAGACAGACTGACATTGCTTTGTTATTTTTTAAGGCAATCTTTTTTGATTGGTGACATTGATGTCGACTTTAAGGAAAGATGGTCCTCATTTAAAGAACAGGGTCCTGTAAGTAGTGTTAAACAATATCATTTTTTAAGTGTACTACTCAAGATTCAAGATTCAAGAACTTTATTTGTCACATACACGTATAGTGAAATGAAAGTGGCAATGCTTGCAGGATTGTGCAAAAAACAGCAACACAGCAACAGTATTTCCAATTTTATAAAGAACCTAATTACAATAAAGAATTAATGTATTCCTACTACTGCTATGTCTTGTAATATTGTCATTTCTTATATTACTATTACTGTATTTTTCTTTTCTTTTCTTTTCTTTTCTTTTCTTTTCTTTTCTTTTCTTTTCTTTTCTTTTCTTTTCTTTTGTCCCTACTTTGTAAAGTGTCCTTGGGTCCCTTGAAAGGTGCTATATAAATCCAAGTTATTATTATTATTATTATTATTATTATTATTATTATTATTATTATTATTGTTATTATTATTATTATTATTATTATTATTACTTTGTCCCTTAGTGCATTTTTACCAGCTGAGAAAGGCTTCATTTATGTCTTGGCAACACTTACTTTTGACTATGAGCTTGACCTTTTTGTGACTCTCTTTTTTCTCTGTGTTTCTGACGTCTACAGTGTATTCCAGGGCATCTTCTCTGGACAAATTATTGATCGTCAAGTCACCTGAAAAAAAAAAAAAATCAGCTTCATCAGTTTTGTTGTCTGTGTAGTGGTAAATGAAATAAATTTGTCACATAAAATAAAAGATAAACTGATTCCTTGACACTGAAAACTAAGCAACAGGTTTTTTTTCTGTTACCTGAGGAGGTGTTGAGACTGAGCCTCTCCTTGTACCTCCAGAAGCGCTCAATATTTATCCTCTTATGGCGGTAGGTCGCAATCCAAGTGCTGTTGGACAGTATTGACCACTCAATTGTAGAGATATTCCATGATGGGTCTGCTCCTGAGGGCAAGGTAACCGTCTCTCCAAGGTAGCCGGAGACTTGCTTGAAGGAGTCAGCCACCACCACTGAAAAATAAGTAATAAAGTAACTCAGTATTGAGTGCCCTGTTGTTATCTGAGCCACAGTGCTTTCAGTGACCTCTTTGAACGCCTCTTTATCATCATGACAATGTCATGCCATATGTTATTTCTGGATTCTGGTTCATTGAGAAATATAATATATATGCATGGTAAGACAAGGCCAAGGAGAAAGAAATACACCAGTGTGTGGGGAAACTCATCATCCCTTTCCCATAGCTAGAAACCATTTTAGATTCAGATTATTCAAATCCAAGCATATATTTTGTACTTTTCTTTTGTCTGCCATGATATTAGTTATTAGCTTTTATATATTTGCCTGCTTGTCAGCATGTATCCAGGATAAACTACTAATGGTAGCTAGTTGCTATGACCATATAAGGAAAATCCCTCTCATCACCACTAAATATCACTACTTTCATTTAATTCTATTATACACAAGTTATGGATCCTCCAGTATTTGCACAGAAGTTGAACACTCACAAAGTACCAGTAAAGTAAGCAAGTGAACTTTCAAGTTTTTGGCATCATTTTAAGGATGACTCTCAGGACTTGATGGTTAGAGGCCTCACAACCCGTTGAGGGATGATAGACATGCATATTCTTACCACCACCACCACTTCCTCCTCTCTTTTATCTCAAGAGATAGGTCAATAATTTGCTGTCAAAACTTCTCTTCCTTTTGGAATTTAATATTCTACAGCAAACATGTGAATAACATCATTATATTAGAAACAAAACCAAACAAAAACAAGATAGAAAAAAATAAGAAAAATCAGCTTCATCAGTTTTGTTGTCTGTGTAGTGGTTAATGAAATAAATGTGTCACATAAAATAAAAGATACACTGATATAATAGAAACAAAAAACAAGAGAAAATATAAGAAAAATCATTATAATAGAATTGTGATATGATAATGTTTTCATTACTTTTTTGTTTGTTTTTAAATTCTATTCAACTATTTTTAATGCCACCAGAGGCATCAAGACTCACTGTCTCTGTACTTCTATCCAACTTGTAGTCAGGGAATCATTCAGCCTCGTCATCTTGTTGTCACTGAGCTATTTGTTAGAGTCCTGGTGTTAATTTTAACAGCATAAATCATCAGCTTACCTTGGAGGAAAGGAATGAAGACAATTGGGAGTCTCATCGTTACTGGGAAGCAGAACACAGTGACAAAGAAATAACACTGAAAACTAACTCTGAACATAACTTCCTTTATTTGGCGTCATCACATGCCACTGTGTGTATCAAACCACCCTACTTGGTGTGGTGTCGCAGCTGAGACCCCGAGTCAAGCCGTGACGTCAAAGATGCAGTGCGTGGGAAAGTCAGTCAAGGTGTATGGAACACTCAATGAATAAATGAATAAAAGAATAAGAAACAAATGTGAAAATATAAAAAATAATTTAAAAAAAACAATTGGGAAATATATACAGAAAAAAACAAATCTGCTTTAATTGCTTTATTTTCCCCCACATTTATTTCTTTATCCATTTTTATATTTATTTTCACATTTATTTGTTCATTTATATCTATATCTATATTTCTTTCTTTATTTCCAAACTGTCAATCAACTTGTTTTCGCCTGCCCACTCCCAGAAGTATTCGTTCCAACCTTTCAAGGCATTCAGAGAATGACTCTAAACACTTCGGTACAGTAGGTACTCGAACAATAAGGAGAAGAAGATCTACAGTACGCTTGTGGTTCAGAGCTACAGACACCATCCAACCTGTCCGCTGTTTCTCTTAAAAACCATACTCTAGATCAACATTTTCTTCCTTCTTCTTGTTCGAGTTGATGCATACCACCACCTACTGTACCGGAGTGTTTAGAGTCACTCTCTGGCTGGATTAAATGGATTATAAACTGAAAATGACCCAAACAATGCACAGAGGAGAAAATTATACCAAACATCTTGTATGTTTGGTATGGGTAAGTAGGAAAATAGGTGTATTTCCAAAAATGGCATATTCCTTTAAGTTTGCAGATGACACCACCATCCTGGGTCTCATCTCCAACAACAATGAGACCACCTACAGAGAGGAGATCAGCATCTTGGCAACATGGTGCCAGGACAACAACCTTGATGGAGCTGAAGTGGAGAGAGTCTCCTGCTTCAAGTTCCTCGATGTGTTCATCAACGATGAACTCTCCTCGTCCAGGTAATCGGATGCGGCAGTAAAAACTGCCCCAAAGCACCTATACTTCCTGAGGAGACTCAAGACGTTTGGCATGTCTGTCAAAACTCTCACCAATTTCTACTCGTGCACCATTGAGAGCATTACTGGCTGCATCACTACATGTTATGGCAGCTGCTCCATTGCTGATCTCAAGGCCCTCCAGAGGTGGTGAAGACAGTGGAGCATCACTGGCTGCCACCTCCCCTCTGTTCAAGGCATCTACCACACGATGCCTTAGGAAAGCACGGAAGATCAGTGACCACATTGATCACATGATCACCTCACTGTTTCCTCTAGTCACTTGCTATGTACATTCAATGTACATCACCACAATTTAATGTACATATCCATCGGCACTTCTACGCTTTAGACTTATATTATGCTTACTCTCTATATTCCCCATATTTACTGGCTCTGGAACTGCTGCTAGTGTTATACTGCTATTTTTGCTATTCTTGCCCTATTTGTGACTCTTTTTTATCAATGTAATATTTTTTTTATGCTTACTACACAGTTGTTGCTAGCCACAATTTTATTGTTCAGAATAACCTTGTGTTACTGTGCACTTGATAAATAAAACACTTTGACTTTGGACCTGCAGGCACCCTGTAGTCTCTGTTCACACATTTACAAAAAAAGGAAAGATATTCTTGTCATTCTAAGGAATTATTTTTCTCATAATAATGAATAAAGACAATTTGAAGATACTTTCTTTTGGGTAAGAAAAGGCTAGATAGATCATAAGATTCTTCATACTGAATACAGTAAAAACAAAATGCTGTTTTGTATTATTTGAAAATTGTTGTAGAATGTAATTCCAAGTGGAGTATATGATATTTTATGTGAATATATGTATATATATTGAATTTGAAAGGGTGAATTTGAAAGTATGTAAAGTTTTGTGCCTGACACACTCCTGACAACCTTCACGTTATGCCTACACCCACACAGGCTTTCAATTCCTCTCCCTCTTTGACAGTCATACAACAAAGCCACAACAAGGAACTCGGATGAGGTCTTTTATTAAAACCCTTTTTTTTTGTTTGTTTTACGTCAACTCAGTCCTTCAATGGTGAAATATGAAAAAATCTAAATTTAAAAAAAATTACAAAATTACAAAAAAAGCCCATTGTAACAGCAATCTATAATTTTATTTTACAAGACAACGCGCTTCAGGAAAAAAAAAAGGGTTAGGAGCTTAGTTTCAGCACAAGAAAATGACAGTAAATGAAATCAACCCAAATGCAGTTGAAATAAATCTTAGAAAACTGCACTGGGACTCACACTGATTCACCAACGACACAACAATTGCTTTACTGTAGAAAGGACATCTTTGAGTAATATGTCTCACACACACACACTACAAAATATCAAAGCCACTTATGTACAACAAGGTTACAGTAGGTCATGAGCTGCCAACAAGCAGCACATTGGCTTTACTTGAAGATGTCTTATTCATACCTAAGATGTGGATACGATGAAAATACCCACTGCCAGTGTATCGTCACACACACACATTCAAATAAAACATCAGGTTAACGAGGTGAGAACGTTTTGGTATTCTGGAGAAGTCCATCCAGCGTTCGACTTTCTTTCTTTATACTTGAAATACTCATAATGGTTAGTTTGACACAGGAAACACTTCTCCTTGTGTCTGGTTATGTATAACGGTTGGAAGCACTAAAGTAAACAAAAAAAGAAGAAAAAAAGAGGCAGAGAAATAAGAAAAAACAACAACATAAACCTGTTCTTGTGTGAAAAGAGTCAGTAGTTGTCTTGAAGGGTTGGTTACTGTGGGAGGTATATTCTGTTGAATGAACAATAAATGAATCACACATCTGGTTCAAATCCAGTTTTTGGATTCTGGCAAAAATTTAAAACGGTGTTCAAACGCAGTGTAACGCAACCATTCATCATGCAAACCAAGCTACATGGACGTTCTTAATAGCTTCTGTTGCATTGTGGGAAGTGGGAGTAATCAGTAGTATGTTGTGGGAAGTGGGAGTAGCCAGTGCTGGGACTGACTGACTGACTGACGTACTTCTGTTCCTTAAAAGAAGAAGGAGGTCAGAGGGGCATTTTTTGCGGGTGAGGTGATTTCCATTTGAAACAAAACAACTTAAAAGCTCTGCGTTATTTTCAACTTATTTAAACTACATACTTTCAGATTGACAAAAACCCAAAACATTAACCTCTCATGACGTTTCAGCCATGTAAACTTTGACATATTTGGATATCAAACTTGTCAACAGGCTGAAAATAGTAGAAATAAATCTGCGTAATGCTAAAAAGGCATAAACAGAAACTGGGAGTACAAACATGTGTGTATCTACACCAGATTATATGTCATGCCGCCTCTTCCTCTTTCCTTTCTTCTCCTTCTCTCCGTCATAATCTCAATTCCTCTTTCTTTTGTCTCCTTCACTTGTCCCATCGCGTCTCTCTCCCCGCCTACACAGAGGTCTCTGACTGGAGCCTCATGACAAACTTGTGGCTCTTGGGGTCGACAAACTCCTCCCCCAGCCGCAGGAAGGGGAGGGGCGTCGCCGTGACGACCAGGGAGAAGTCCAGGCGTCGCAGGGAGAAGACGAGGCCCTGGCGCAGAGCGGCGGTCACTGGCTCCTCGCTTACTAGTGTCCACTGGCGACCCCTGTCGTTCTCCTTGTGGTACTGCAGGGTGGGACCCGGGGTGAGGTAGCGCTCAAGGAATGCCTGGGACAGGAGGGGAAAAGTGTACACGCACCTTTAGAAACGATGCCTTTCTACAGGCAACGACTATTGATGCAGCAATAATCGAGCCCTCCTCACCTTGGGGGTCATGTTGTGCGTGATGCAGAACTGCAGGTGGTTGATGATGTTCTCCATGCTGTGGTAGGGCTGCTGCCTGGTGGCGCGGAGGTACTTCTGCATGGCCCGCGCCATGGGGGCGAAGATGGCCTGGGCTGCCTCCCTGGGGTCCATCACCTCCCGGGGGTTTTTGGGAGAGGACGCGGCCTGCTCTTCCTCCTGGAGGCGCTTGATGTTGGTGAAGGCCTCCTCTACCGCCACCACCAGCCTGGGAGGAGAAAGGGCAGTGTGAACAACATTATTATTATTAGCACAATAAGGACACTGTATCTTTATCGTCAATGTGTTCTGTTCTTCTTTAAATGCTCCAATCACCCAATGTCTGCACAAGGATCATTCAGGTTTCATCTGACTTCATGTTGTGTGTCCATGCCTGTGTGTGTCTTCACCTGGCTTTGCGCTTGCGGACCCTGCGGTCCATCTCCGCCTCCTCGTAGTAGTATTCATTGTGGGAGTTATCTCTTCTCCGAGCAGCCGCCGCGATCATGGCTCTGGACTGCCCCGTGGAGTTATTGGTGCTGTTGTCTGTTGACGGAAATTCAAAGTTTGAATGACAAAAATAAAAATAAATCAATCCAGTTTCACACCACTCAGCCAGATGAGGGTTGGAGTGGCATCAGGGAAAGTAGAGCAGATGTGTTTTCCCCCTAGAAACTTCCTCCAGGCGCTCCCAGGCCAGTACCCAGAGCTTGTGACCAGAGGTGAGGGTCTGACCGGGATATCAAGAGCTTTGTCCATGGCCCAGCTCCCTCTGCACCACGCCGGTCATACACAATGCCCGCATTACTGAAGCCACTGCAAGCAACTGGCGGTCAGTCCCATGAGCTCTTGTACCCTTTCACCTTCTGGCCTCAGACTTGGAGGTGCTGACCTTCATCCCCAACATCGGAGATCACAGTCCTCCGACATCCTCCACAAACTTTGCCGAGCTTGACTGTTTGATACGCTATACCAATGAGAGGAGACAATGTGCATCCTTGTCGGATGCCCACTTTAAACGAGCTAGACAATGCCAAGAATGCAAGCACAACTGTTCAGTTCAGTTTTTTTTTTATCCTTGAAGGGAATTTGCCATAGGAGAATGCAATGTGACAGGCAATCAAAGGAACGCCTTTTTAACTCAGACATGACCTGAACTGTCCTGACGCAGTTGCTAAAATCAATTGCTAGGAATTATTTACAAAAAGGTTTGAGAGCCATAACAAAAGAGAAAAAGAGCCTGAATGAAGAGAGAACAAATAAATAGATGGGATGACGAGAGGAAAAGACGAGGACAGAGTGTAGAAGAGGCAGCTTCACCTTCCCCCAGGTTATAGACCTTGAAGCCAGATATCTTCTTGGACAGGATGGACTTGGGCAGGTTGAGCAGAGCGGGGTTATAGACTGGGAAGTCGCTGTAGTATTGGTCCAGCACCCACACTGCCGCCCGCTGGACGCTGCATTGGACGCAGAGAGAAGAGTGTGAGTTTGTTGAAATGCCGTAGCAAATCCCAACGCCGGGACCGAGTGTGAAGTATAACAAACACTAAAAGGTAAATAATCCTCACCATCTTGACCATTTTTGTCACCTGCTGTCTATATTTGCTACCTATTAAGACACTGCTGTCATATTTCAGTAAACAGAGCTGCTCCCGCCCCCTAGAGGACAGGGGTGATATAACAGTTACTTTATTAGAGGTTTGGGAGCTTTGTGTTCGTTGGTTCATTCGCATACTCGTAACAGCGCTTCGAGGAACTACGGTCTGTGCTCTCCAGGCCTCATTATTATTTTAATGATTCTCTTACTTCCAACAACACTGTGGTGTTAACAGGTGGAGTTTTTAAAGTCAACGTAGTTTAACTCAATCCAATCATGCATATACCCCGCCTCACCCCACCTCCCGTATGTAAACAAACCCCAGGTGCTACAACCTCAGGGTTCTCCTAGACATGCAGGCGACACTAGCACAATAACTGGTTTTCTGTATTTCATACAAATCCACCAAACAGCCGCGAGATGTCTGGAACATGAAATGACCAACTGATGGTATTTTAAAAGAGCTGATCATTACATTCACTATTTTGTAAGCAAGGGACTCAGTGGGTTTTACATCTAGGGACTAGTATGGCTCTTACACACACACTAACCTGAGATGCCCCACGTTATAGTAGCGGCTGACTCCATCTGTGGTCCTCACAACTTTGAGACAGAAGGCAGGCTGCAGGTGTCTGACCTCCAGCAACACCAGGGCCAGGTACTGAATGAACAGCAGCGCGTCCACCAGAGACGCCGCATACCCCACAATCCCCCGGTAGTCCCTCTCCCGGGGCTCCAGCACCCGCACGCCGTAGAAGAGCCAATACGACGCCACGAAGAGGAACACCAGTGCCAGCAGGAGGCACCGGAACACGAAGAAACGCGGGAGCGTGGCTCTCGGCGGACGGAGGAACAGCGCCCAGGTCGAGATGAGGAGGACCAGCAGTTTGAAAGCCAGGGAAACGTAAAGTCCCTCGCACGGCGTCCCGCAAGGGTCCAGGTCGTCCCGCCACAGGAGCTGGGGGAGGGCCAGGAAGGCGAGGGGGGTGACCAGAGCGAAGAGGCCCAGGACGGCGCCCAGCGCTGGGCCGAGGAAACGACGGCACTCCAGCGGGGAGGATTCCTCCAGGTCCTTGGAGACCCGCGTCAGGTCCTCGTTGGAGACGCTGTCCACGGAGGTGCCGGTGACCACGGTGGTGGTCTCACCCCAGTTGTCATCCTGGACAGAGGGCAGAGGAGCGTGTTGAGGGGTAGATAATGATTTCCATAAGGATACTGATGCATGGTGTCAAACACAGAGGACTAACATGCACACCACTGCATTATCAAACCCCAACATCCACGTGAAGACAGAAGACATAATGACCACACAATAAAAGCTGCAGCAAAGTGATACCTCTAAATGTACACATCAGTTACAATGTCAGAACTTCTTGGGTTTTCACTGAAAGAAATCCAGTAAAAAGCAAGACGCTTGTATCCTAAGATGTCCTGAAAGCCTAAGATGCGGTGTGAACTCTGACCCGGTCGTCTCCTCTGGTGGACTCTGTGTCCAGTAGCGGCTCTCCGGGAGCCTGGATCGTCACCGACTTGTCCCCGCGGATGCTGCTGTCGCGACTCTTGGAGCGATGGCGCTCCCTCCTCTCCCTGGAGACACACGGGCAACAAGTCACGTCAGGGTCAGTTCACCATCCACGGACAATATGGACCACCTCAAGCTTACAGGTCCTGTCACGCGGTAGAGAAACTGGGTTTTTATGATCAGACCATCACGGGTTTCAACTGTTGATATAGTGTCAGGTCCGTTGTCAGTTACAGTAAAAGCTACAGTGATTTTCAAACACTTTTCTGTGATGGTCTAACCTTCATCCACTGTATTGTCTTATACCAAATCATACGAAGAACTGCTTCCAATGTGTGAATGTTGAAAATAAAACCTGAATCACAAAAGATTCACGACAACAAAAAACTTTTTGCTAACCAATTTCCAAGACTATTCCACGACTTTCTGTGACTATTCAAGGACATTTGCCAAGACTATTCCAGGACTTTCCCCAAGACTTTCGTCAAGACTATTCCATGACTTTCCCCAAGACTATTCCAAAACGAGACTTTTTACGAGACTATTCTGCGACTTTTCCAAGACTATTTCATGACTTTCCCACGACTTTCACGAGTATTCCAGGACTTTTAAAATACTTGTCCAGGACTATCCAAGAATATTCCAGGACTTTTGCCAAGACTCTTCCAGGACTTTTGCCAAGACTATTCCATGACATACAGCACATTTTCCATGACCAATATTTGTCTACGTTGTAAATATATTTGTTATGTCCCAGGCCTCATTTCTGGCTACAATGATCACTTAGGACCGATACTACCAGGACATTTCTGATTGGGGTTTTTATTCCTCAAAAAGTGGATCAACACGCAGCCGAGCCGAAACATTTCACAGGTCGGACAAAAGTTTTTCAACAAATTTCCATGACAT
>CABFOP010097156.1:0-14871 GCA_900683385.1 Anoplogaster cornuta | reverse complement strand
CGTCTTTCTGCGTGTCTTGAATCTCGGAGTAGAGGACGATGCACCACCTTAATCTCAACCTGGACAAGACTGAGCTGGTGCCTGGCGTCTGCCATCAGACCCCTGGAGCTTGTTCAGAAAGCTGACATCAGCTGTCCTGATGTCAGGACAGCAGAGTCACTGCCCATCTTTCGCTGCAGGCTGAAAACCCACCTCTTCAAGGACCTGACCCTTCCTCTTAGCACGTGCTTATTTGTCTTCACTTATTTGTCTCATTTGTTTAAATAAAAAGTAGGTAGATAACTTATTGCACTTTCACCTTAGCACTGGTTATGCTCTTAGATGCTTGTTTAGGAAGGAAATGCACTTACAATTTCTGGTGACTACTAGTTATCTTGCCTACCTATTTTGAATGCACAAAGTATTAGTGTCAGTCCCAGTAACAATAAGCGGATGCGACGGTAGACACTGCTTACTTGAAACAGCCTGTTAAGCAGTTCAGAGACCACACTGGATCAGCAAATACTGAAATTAACAAAACTCCACTGTACCACCAGTTAAAGGCAATTTAAGGCATCTATCTTATTTCTGAACTATATTTCCATTATTTGGTCCCACATGATGCTTTAGCATGTCTTGCCATTTCTTCCTGGCAGTGGATTTACGCCACTACTAATGCATCCTTTACATGTTGTTGCTCTGTTCCAGGCTCTTTCTACTGATTCTTCTGTGGTGATTTGACAAATTTGAAAGCATCCATGTGAAACCTGCTTTCCCATGCCATCAAAGTTTACGTATGGTACCATCTGTCTTCATCCTGTCACCTTGACTTTGATTCTCAACTGTCTTCCCTTTTTTAGAAACCCCAAACCTGTCTACTGCAGTTATTATTAGCACTCATTTTCACTGGCTTATTCTCATCTGATACTTTTAGCCTATCTAGGCCTACTTTCTGATCCACATTTCTTTTGTTCAGTAGCCCAAGGTCATTTCAGTGTAGGTATCTGTCTGATGATCTTCTCTGGCTGACCTCCCTGCATGTCACTAATAATACACATTCCTGCCTGACTGCAAGTGTTGGTTTGCGACCAGCTTCAGCTTCTCAAGAGGTGCTGATCAATGTAAGGTCCCTGTGCTGGAACTTCTTCACCTCCACTTATGAGTTACCTTCCACTACTGATCTCACAAACTCAAGGGGGTTTCTTCCTCTATGCCTATTCATGGAGTGTAATTGGGTTGATTCAACCTATTGAACCAGTCTTGGATGCTACTGCCTATTAGCTGGCATGCCGGCACATGGTCTTTCCCAGTAACGCCAATAACAAGCTGTCCGCGGTCTTTCTCACAGGAAACAAATAGCTTCAAGAATTACCAGGGCAAAGATTCATTCTTTATTTTTTTTTCAGAACAATAAAAATAGTTTAATAACAAACAAAGACTTCATTCTCTCCGTTTGGACTTGTATTTACAGCTGAAGATGAAACAAACACCCAGTCATGTCCATTTCATCTCCTCTTGGCTCCGTTCCCACCCCGATTCTCCCTCTCTATCCCAGGTAGGCTTGACAGAGAGTTCCAGGGCCTATTGCTGTGTCTTTGACGAGGTATACAGGCTATTACATGATTGGTGACACTTATTTCTAAGCAGACATCACTGACTTTGCATTAGGAGCTTTTGTTTGTTCAGAACTGCACCAGATTAGACCTGTTCATATAAGGTAACGCTTAGAAGACTGATTCATGACACATGCTTTCAATTACTGACATGACTTTGGAAGATAAAGACATGGATGACCCATATTACTGTGGAGACCACATAATTGATACAGAGAAGACAAGAGATTCGACTAGTCTCAGATCCAGTCCAGGAAATAAACTGTTACAGGGAGGGTCCCTGAGGGAACTCAATGTTGAAGAAAAATGGTATGAACACACAAGCACTTATGAAAGACATATGATTTAAGTACCCCTCTTCCCCACAGGATTAGCAGTTCTCTTCAAAAACAGAGCAACTATTACATCACAGCTATACTGAATAATCACATGGAAGGACACAGAAATCTTAAAAGGTATGTGCAACCTAAGGACCTAAAAGGCTTTTTGATACAGTACTTCAAGGACCTACTAAACTTCATAAAGCAATCAGGCCTTCTAAAGCACTCAGTTTTAATGTCAAAGATGACTTGGGTGTATAGATTTGATTTCTTGCCAAGCGTGAGGCTCTGGGCAAAATCATGACTGACTAGCAACACTTATATTTCTCAAATGCTTCTGGGAATCTCAGTAGTCAGTCACAATCTACTGACAGTGAAATGACAAGTTCAAAAAGAGGTTCTGAATGGAAATTGTAATGGCAGATAAAATAGCTGAGAGCAGAGTCGCAGACAGAGTAGAAGCTTGTTATTGCAATGTTTCCTTACAGCATGAGACACTGGTTATGGTGGCAATGTAACTACAACATCCCGATTCCCTCCTGAGAGCTGATTATAATGGGATCCTTGTGAGGCATTATTGTCTCTCCTTGCCAATTGAATACAATCACATGAATCAGGGCTGAGTGGCTGAACAATCAACAGCAGAGTGAAAGAAAGATGCCTGAGTAGTTGTGGCTATTGTGCACCTGATCAGGACAGAGATATCAATACAGTCTGAACAAACCCAAGAAGTCAGAATAATACAAATATCAAGTCTTTCAACAGTTCAAAAACATAGAAATATCATACAACAGAGAAAAGATGCAAAAATGAGCTAAATTATTATGACCCAATCAAGTCATAATGAGATCGGCAGGGAAATACAGAGAAAAAGAGAGAAGGCAAGAAGGGGAAAGACAGAATCTTAGAGTCCATGTCAGTAGTCCAGAGGTTTGCTTGTATTAGTGGTGGAGTTCAGCACCGTCTCTATGGCTGGAGTCAGGGGTCACTGGGCCAATCAGGTTGGAGGGTCATGAGCTGGTTTCCAGTGCAGGGCGGCAGGCTGGCACAGTGATGAGAATAATGACGTCTTAGTGTCACATTAGATCACACAGACACAGAGCAGGCTGGGCCACAGGGCCCAGATGCACCCCTTGGGCACACCTTTAGTGTTCCCACAGTTCAGTGAAGTTCCAGCACAGTGCAGGAAGGATGAAATGAAGCTGGATCTACTCACATTTCAAATGTTCAGAAGTGATCGATACATATTCTCAAGGGAGCAGTTGGTTAAATTAAGCCACAGGGCCTAGGGAGGTGGTGGATGGCTACCCATCCATTTCAGTCAGTTATTCTAGGCCCAGTTCAGGAGGGGCATGAAGGCTCATCAGTTTTGAGGGTTAAACCCTGCTGGCCACTCCCACCCTTGGGGCCACGTGCCATGGTGCTAGGTGCGCCTACATAACACAGACAACATGGGTTAGATTCACAGGCACTTCAGTTTGTTAGTCGCTTGTTTGAGTTTTTGTTATCTTTGCATTTGTCAACTGGCTCCATGTGCCTTGGAGAGGAGCTGGGGTTATGTTTGTCTGCAAAACCAAAGCAAGCTGTATCTGCTTGATAGTCAGATTACTGCAACAACGATGCATGTAACCAGACTCACATTGGCACACATCACCACTCAGAAAATTCTCCAGCTATTTACTTCATTGTTACTAACACAGTATAACTCAAAGTGCACTAGCAGTCTGAATGGTGATCCATCAACAACAGTATTCATTAAAAGACTACACCAACCTTTTGAGAAATTGGCACATTGGTCAATTTACCCTTTATGTGACAACTCTGGATTAGTAAAATGTCTATCTTCTTAGGTTAGATAATGCTAGTTCTTACTGTATGCTAAAGCGTTGCATGTACACACAACAGACGATTTTTGGTGGTTCTCCTATCATAACATGTTAAAGGTAATTTGATCAACAAACCAATTTCCCCAAAGGTCAGTGTAGTCCTTTAAAATGCTACATGAGAAGATTAGTGCTGATGCTTACCTTTCATCTAACCAGTGTCCCATGTCTGTAAGAACTATATAGGCTTCTTCATAAAACTAATTTTCAGTGGCCTGTGGCAGTCCTTCCATTGGTTCCTTCATTTTCATACAAGTATAATCCAGAGCTAGAGCAGAAGAGGAGACCTTAATAGTCACATTGACTACTGATTCAGAAACATCCAGTAGCTGAAGGATGGGTCTGTAATGACATTCAATCATCTTCCAAACTCATCATCCATACCTTTCAATTTAAGATAAATTGTTCAAATTTCTGTTTTCTCTGGCAAATCACCCAGAAGTGAGAAATAGAATTATACGTCTTCCAGTGTTTTTGTTTTTGTTCATAGCATATTTGCTCCTTCTGCTCCAGTGGGAAAGAAAACTCTCCAAAAACGATTCCTTCCATTTTTCATGGAGAGCAAGTCACTTACCAAGAAACACTGACAGTCACTCATTGCCTTTAAAGTTAATATATATATATATATAAAAAAAAAGTGTTCATAAATTATTCAACAATGTTCAGTAGATAAAATAACACTTGCATTTCTGTCCTGAAATCATCACTTTGTGCTTTCCGCAAAACCCCCCCAAAAACATCAAAAAAAAGAAGCAGCAGATTTTTGCCAGAGGTTAATCCATATTAAAAAAAAAAGAAAAGTCTCTTTAAATCTCAATGGTTTTTCTCTATCTGTGTCGGTTGGATATTCCATTGCGTTTTGCGGCGGCCTCTTCCAGCTCGTCGTCCTCAAAGCCGTGAAAAGTGGAAGTGTCACTCTCCGACGTGGTGCCAAACAACTCCTCTGCCCCCGTGAACGTCCCGTCTCCCTTCTCTTCTACACCAACGGCTGGCATGCGGGACAGGAGAGGAAGAGAATGAGGAGTGCGTCGAGGCCGGATACCTATCTAGAGCACCGTAACAAATGAACCTAAGGCAGGGAGCACACGACAAACTGTACACACTTCATGATAGTGTGTCTTGTCATTGTGTGTGTGTCTTGTCACTGGGGATCACACACAGGTAAAGGCGGAGATCGCACACTAACGCTCCCCTATCTGACAGAAACATGAGCTCTTGCACGACTAGGACACGGAAAGAAAACAAACACGGAGGTGGAGCATTTTCCTTACCACACTTTCTGTATTTTTTCCCCCTTCTCATGCTCAACTCTCACTGGATATTGCCAGTGGGAGAACATCAAGACTTGACCAAAGTAAATGTGTAAAAAAAAATAAAAAAATAAAAAATAAACTCTGTACCAACCATGCATTGCGACGAGCCCAAACAAGCACAGATGTTATCAGGAATTTGGAATAATGGCCAAACCATGTAGTGAGCTCACAGCATAACACATAACCCAAGAGAGTCAAAACGCTCAACTATTTCACTCTATGTACACTCACTTGTGCAATGGCAGGCTGAGTAGGGAGACCCAGATTTACCCGTCTTCTTGTTGGAGCCCTGGCATTTATTACAGTAGCTATTGGGAATGCCGGTCCCAACTGGACCCTTCGGACCTACAAGGGAACGGCAAGGGGAAAAAATTAAAATGATTAACCTCTACTGCCAAGATCACACTTCTTCACACCATCCTTAATGCATCTGTGTCGCTGCAAACTGCGCAGAGCTCGCTGATGCAATGGAAACGGATTCTCTCATTTGAGGTGAATGACCGTCTATGCGCATGTAATACATTCAAGGAAGTGTGATCGTTGTTACAATGCCAAGCTCAGCCCTGTGCTACATATGGAAAAAAAAACTGTTTATCTGCCACGTGCTAACACAGTACAAAGTGTCTACTGTCCAAAAACCTAAATGAAGTGGATGAGGAGATAATTACAGCAGAAAAGGAATGCGTTGGGAGCCCAGAGATGACGGGTTCAAGGCTCCAACACCTGGTGCACTGTTACTACTACAGCTACTTAAGGTAATTAGTCTCAGCCCAGTGTCCGGCTCAAACCAGCTGCCTGCTGTATACGGGCAACAGAGTAGAAGTACTGCACACGCTATGAACCTCTTTAGGTATACTACACAAAGACGGTTAATATATGACGGTTAGTGGTGGGGCTGTTTTAGGAGTATGCAGTCTGACTCTTACGTTTGTGTCTGTCGGATCGCTGTGTGGAGGGAGATCTGGACGACACGGAGCCTCTCTCCCCGGCTCGGTCCTGCTCCGCCAGGTGGGAATGGGTGTAGTGGTAGCTCAGCCCTGTACGGTTCCTGTAGCGCTTCCCACAGACTGCAACACACAGAGCACAAAACACAGTTGTTCAGTCCTACCACTCTGACTATGACTGGTTCGCAATGAATCATCTACCAGTCATTTCTGCGGAGCAGATCGGGGACAGTCCATTTCTATGTGCATGTTTTTTTTTTCTTTTTCTTTTCTGACCATTAGGATAGAGGCTTGTAAACCTCAGTATCCCTTCATTGTAATGAAACCTTCAGACAGCGGGAGGTCAAACACACACCAGCCAAGAGGCTTTCACCTGTGTGAGCATTATAACTTGTACTCAACATATAAATAGCACCCAATGGTAGCTTATCTACCTCTGACTCCAAGAGGAAAAGGAATGAACATTTAAGGATTTGATTAAGTTAGTCAGTCAAATAAAGCACAAATACAGGAGACAGCAAAACCCCGTTTTGGCAAGGAGAGGACTATATTAATGAAGTCATAGCACCCAAGGGCACTTTTCAGCTTGGGAAAAGCAAGACAATGTAAGGCCTGCATCATTCATCACAGCACTTGCAACACTACCACTCAATAACAATCTATCAAGCTACTTCAAATATCCTAAAGAACTACCGTCAAAAAGAGGCAACAAGTCGAGATACCTGAAGTCGAAGATTTTGAGTTATGCTTTTGTTTGTATCTGTCTGAAACAGAGAAAACACAAAGCAAAAAAGAAAGGGAAAATAGCATGAGTATCTGTCGCTCAGAAGAGTCACCACAACAAGAGACAAATCCAATACCCCCCGCCTAGGCTTTCCACGTGCGACCTGCATGTCTACGGGAATACTTGAGACACCAGTGACACACATCTGTGGTTCGTCTTGTTTCATCTCCACTAAACTCAAAACTCAAAGAATATGGTAGAGGCGTGAGCCATCTATCTCAGTCAGCGTCTAAGGTGACTTTTGACCACAGTAACAGTAACTGTGGAGGTATTTTTGGCATCTTGATCTGTAGGTTTGCCATACGGACACAGAGTTAAAAGTATGACGGGGAAGAGACAGACTATGGGCCTCGTTTATGAAAGGTTCTTGAGCAAAAATGTTGTAATCACAACAAAATACAAGTTGTAAAATGATTGGGTCATACTTGTTTTGTCTCATTTTCAGTAGATTGACAAGAAAACAACTTTCTTAATCAGATAAATGGAATTGCTTTAATTTTGAAATAACAACAGAAGTCAAAGAACATTTAGATAAATAAGACCTGAACTTAGATATATCCAATATGGTGCATCATGTATTGGATATACAATGTTTTTACACAATATATTTTATACATTACAATTAATGTATAAAAGTACCCACATATATTGTGATATAGTGTGTAATGTAGATTTTAGCAAGGTTAGAAAGAGACTTCAAAGTTAAATTTTTACCTTTTGAAAGAATTTTAAGATGTTTTTTTCAATCTATAATGGTATGAATGAAACGTTATTAAATTAAATGTTGTGATATACATTCAGTGATGTTCCTTCCAAACTAACCAAATGAAAGCACACGGCAGCACCACACACCTCATGTTGTAGGACTCATCTGTACTTACTGTCACAGACATATGGCTTGTCATGGTCGTCCAGGTCTGCCCTCCTGCGGCCTGAACCCCGACCCTGGGGAAAGTCAAGTCACGTTTATTTATATAGCCCTTCACCGCAAACCATGTCTCAAAAAGGTCTTTACTGAGATGAGCCTGCCTAGATCTAGCTAGTCAACGATAAAACACAAAACCATAAACAAATTTAGAACACTGGAAACGGAGGCAGAACACAAAACAGCACGTTAAGAGAGAAACCCAACCAACCCTCCTCTGATTACCAATCACTATGAAAACCAGGCCTAACTCCTTCCAATATACAAATACAAGATACAGCATGACATGACATTTCATGAAATCAACAATGACTATGTCAGACAGCCAAGCCTTAGCCACTCCCTATGCAAATCACACAGTTTAATATGATCCTATCACACCACATGTATGTACAATTCCAAATGGACAACTTTTATGACATTCAAGCTACTATATGGTTGATTTGTTTAAATACATCTTGAAGCTTTGATAGAGATAATGAATATTATAGAAAATAATTCACATTTAACCAAATGTTTGTAGCCAATTCTACTTGCAGAGGGAGTAGCCAACAAAACACAAACACACCTATCAAGATGATGAGATAGACTGTTACTCACAACCACAACAAGGCACTGGGACAATATCTCTACACAGATACAAGTCACACTGGGGGAGCTTAGGAACAACAAGTGCTCTATTGTTAATAACATTATAACGGGGTACTGAATGTATGAAGGTGGCCATGTTTGCATAGCAGGACTGAGTAAGGCTTGTGAGGACATTTTTCATACCATGGGACTGAAAACACTATTTCCATATTAAGCTCTGGCCCAGCTGACAAATAATTTCTGCTGACAAAAATAATTTTTATTTTTTTTCTTGGCATGAAAATAAGCCCCAGCATTTCCCCTTGAACCTCTAGTGGAGATCTCAAGCACATTAGAAGTGAAGTCCTTCAGATCACTTACTCTTCCTTTGCCCCGGTGTCTCCTTTTGGGTGTGTCCACCTCATAGTCATCGTCGTCATTGAAGGCATCCTCTGCGGCGTCTGCCTCAAGAACCCTCTATGCCAGAAAGAGAGGAAGACCATTTCAACACTCTACTTTAGGTAGACCAAAAAAATGCACAGGGAAATCAATTGTTTAATTCTCCAACAGTGTAGTCTTACATATAGTCGTTACAATTACATTACATTTTTCTGTCCCCAATGTTGAAATGCTTACAAATCATATTCAAATCAAGTTTTTTTTTATTCCACAAAGAAAGTAGTAGAAGGGCAGGAGGCAATATCTTCTATATCAATATCTATTTGTTTAATTAAACTATGTATCAACACCTCCATTTATTTGACATTTAAAAAAAAAATCATCTTTGTCTTGACAGGAAGGACGAGCCATGGCGCTCCAAGTCTTACCATCCTGTATTCCAGGATCTTTAGCAGGATGTGTGATGTAGAATAAAGCATTAAATAATCATTAAAAGGCAATTTAAAACGTTCGGACTGAACATACTCCATTTCAGATGCCCATCAGGCACAATGGTGCAGAAAGCATAAATGTCTCTGGATATCTACAGAAATAACAATCAGACATTTTTTCTAAGTAGGAAGCGTGAGCCACTGTGTGCCAGATTCTATCTTCCTGTTTTTCATGCTTTTGCATGTATTTTTACTGGGATGTATGATGTTAAGAGATAAGATTGCCTCTAACTTCCCACAGGATCGTGGGGATTAATCATGTTAGGCATTGTGACCAGTTAAAACAGGGCAATTGTTTGGATTGAACAGACAGGTGATGTGCAAAAAACAGAGGCCTCAATTGGGGAACAAAAAAAATTAAATCATGGAGCATTCAGGACTAATGTTCCCTATAAGCTGTATGCATCTGTGCAACACAGTTTGAGGACCTGTGGCTAATTTATCACATTGACCAAATAATAATATTTTATATAATCGCTCACTTGGCTCTGAAATTTAGTTGGTAGAAGTGGGTTTGGAAGCTTTTGTGGCAAATAAAATTTTTGGACTTTACCGTACCTTTGGGTTTAGTGAATTGTGGCCCCTCTCAAAAAGACTACTGCCTTGACATAATATTCACAGGACGATTTCACATGTCACACGGCTCAGCCAATAAGTGTATGGCAACAGCTTGACTTGCAACAACCGATGTGCAGGACTTCAGTTTGTTGGCCTTTTTATTCAGTTAAACAAGTTACAAATGGTCTTTTTCCATATTGTAATGCAGCACACTGAATGTTTTAGGGTAATCTATAAATATGCACCTGTCTCAAACCTCTTTCAGGTTAAAAGATTCACCAATCTATAACTGAATGAATTGCTATTAAAATGAATTTAAAAGCATGGTGTTGTTATTATTCTTGTCCGCTTTCAGTGCTGGCAGCATCAATACAGTCAATGGTATCACTTAACATTTACATTTGAAGCATTTGGCTGACAGCCTTATCCAGAGCAACATACAGGTAGGTAGGAGTCTTCAAGAGGACATGGCTGCTCATGGCCACACCCTGGGGGTTTCAAACCACCGGACAGCAGCAGTGAAGCCCGGGTGAGGACTCACCTGGATCTCCAGCAGGCTCTCCTCATCGTTCTTGGAGTTATTCCTCTTGTCCAGACCCTCTCCTCGTAGCAGGGCCTCCAACGTGGTGCTCTGGGTGGGCAGGCTGTCCTTGGACATGAGGCCGCCATCTGGATACGCAGGAAAAACACGATGAATCATCAATGTATCCTCGGAGGAGAAGTCACAGCACTGCGTGGTCATACTGCGGAGGCATGTGAAGACTTGACCATCGGTCACTGAGTGATATTACTAAACATCTCTGACTAAGAGGGTGTATATCTTCAGTGAAGTGATGGGGTAGGTACACTGCGAATGCATCACGAAGCTGCAGTGTGTTCAACAGTCCTGTAGCATGTGCTGGCTTTCCTCCTACATACTCATCAAATGAATTGTGATAAGAACAATCAGTGTTACAATCTATCTGGGAGCAGCTTTCTATCAGCATATCTATTTCCCCTCCCATTTTAAAGGAATGGAGCCCAAGACCACAGACACTACACCTAATAAAAGCATACGGCAAATCAATGGAGCATTTGTCTATAATAACTATCACTTCTAACTAATTTTTTTAAACTATTTCCACAGCAATATATTGACAAAATCCTACTACACACAGCCATATTTAAAAAGACCATCTAAGCACGCTGCAAAGGAATGTACTACTCTTAACTGTCAATAATGCTGTGCTACGAAACATATTTATTAGGCTTTTGACTTAGTCCATAGTCCATCTATGAGGTCAAATGTAGTTCAGTGGCTTATCGCTCCAATGTGAATGCACCATACACATGTCATCCTACGTTGAGCTGGAAATCAAAACAAACAGTGTAGGAGGGAAGCAGGTTGAGCAGACAAAGGAGAGCAAACAGAAGCTCTGACAGTCAGTCAAATCCACACCTTCTCCGCAGAGAGTTGCTCATCCAGTAACTTCGGCGGAGGTTTGAAAAGAGGACACACTTCAAAGCCCCTCAACTCCGGCTTTTTATCAGCGCCTCATAGGAGCTCACACTATTGAACATGCTGCTTAAGCAACAGAGGTCTCCATAGGTGAGAGGTATAGGAGGTGGGCGTGCGAAGTAGCCTCTCTAAAAAGGGGCCTCTCCACCACGCGGCGGCAGACCCTCACCATTGTGTCTGCACACGTTGACTTTCAACTCTCCGCGACGAGACGCCCCCCTCCCCTTCCCCACCCATGGGAGCTGGGGGGCTAAAAATAGATCCGGCAGCAGCCTGCAGCAGGGAGCTGATTCTGCATGCAGCCCCAGTCTCTAGCACACCATCAGTTAGACGACCTGCCCAGGCAGCCAGACAGCCAGACAGCCAGCTAGCAGACTCTCCGGCTTGCTGCCCTACGCTGGCCACCTCTGGCCAGCTACACAACGCGCTCCATATAAGAGATGCCAGGTTAAATCAGTGAACGGTTTCCATCCGCTGGGCATTTGCACATAGGGCACACAAGCCACTGTTGTTAAGGGAAGGGGCTGTGGGGTGCTGGGGGGGCTTAGACAGTGGGCAGCGCAGTTGAGTGAGAGCTCAGTGGAAAACAATAGGCTACAATGGGATGTGTTTGGGAAACAAAGGCTCGGTTCACATGCTATCTCTCCATCTCACTTTCCCCTCTCTTGTTCTCTTAGTGGCTCTCTCCCTCTTGCTCACTTTCTCCACTTCCCAAACATCCATTCTTCCATCATGCAAGCACAGAAAGTCGAGGCAAATTTGAACAAAAGCACAAAACTGTCAAATACGTGCTGAATTTCAAGCAACCTTTTTAAAGAGACTATGTAACATTATGATTTTGTCCAAGAACACAGGGGTTCTTTCTTTAGTCGAGCCTGTTCTTTAGGATAGTGTAACACCCCAGTGGGTCTGCAGGCCTTGGGCACAGAATGGACCAGTTACTTGAGATCAGGAACACTGGCTACAAAACACACAGCCAGCATGGCAGAGTAAGGGGAAATATGGGGAGACGAAAGGGGTGCCAGAAAGAAAGAGACAAAACCAATCAACAAGGGAGAGAGAGAGAGAATATAAAGGAGTGGGTGAAAGTGTTGAGTGAGAAGTGAGCTATTTCAAGTGGCAGCCAGAGAAGGCCAAACTCCATTCCATAACATTTATTAAATACTGTCTGCAGTGGCCGAGCCCCGTCTCGCTGCTCCCAGCAGCGGTAAATCTAATTACATGTTCTACTTCTCACAAAACAAGTTTACCAGCCGGGGTGAACACAACCGCATTTCATCCTCTATGAATAGGGACCGGCGGCCCGCTCTGCTCGGCGCGCTGGAGACAAGAGTGATATGCTTTTAGCGAGATTATTCCAGATCATCACCAGTAATCACATGAGCTCGACGGAGGTGGTGGGCGGGAGACGGGGGAAGGAGACGGCTGAGGGGAGGGGGAGAAACCGAGAGGAGCAGGTGGCTGGTGGAGGAGGAGAGGCTCCGGGGCGCTGCAGGTCCTTACCTAGCTGGAGGCCGTAGAGGCCCAGCCGGGGGTCTGTGGCGGTGTGCAGCCGCCTCTTCTTTCTCCAGCAGCGGGCGGGGTACGTGTACATCTGGCCGGCTGCCACACCTGCAAAGACACATGTACACACACACCGACAAGTAAGGCTCAACTCTTGAACCACATGGACTGTATACTGTCAAAAAGCTACAGGCTCGGATATCCTCTGTGTGTGAACATTACAGCACAGTTTGATCTCATGGATAAAAAATATATATACTAAAAATATACTAGACATGGAAAAAATATTTATATTTTTCTGCATTGAAGTTAATTTACACATGAGCATGCTGCATTGCATTTGTTGAGGCCACTGTCCCAAGCTTCAGGTGCCTTAAGTGACCAGCAACCAGAACCTTAATGGACCAGAAGTCATCTTTACAGCGCACCACACTTCGTATGTGTGTGTGTGTGTGTGTTTACCCACCGGGGCTGCGGTGGTGGCGCTCCATCCAGATGTAGCAGTTGTTCTGGGCCACGCCGGTCTGCGAGTCCAGGAACGGCAGGCGCACGCTGCGCTCAGCACACAGGCGGGCATTGTAGCTGCGGCACTGCTCAATGGCGTCCTTATAGAACTGGTCGCCCAACCTGCGGGGGCGGCATCCACAGCAGAGGTCAGCGCTCACTCGGCGGTGTGGCTGACACAGACACATGCAGGCTAGACGTCGATGTGGCAGCTGATCAACAGACATGTGGCTAACCAGAAGAATCTCAGATATGCTGATCAACCCGGTTAGCTTTCATAACTGCCTTGATAATGGCCATTACTTGGCTGGCTGTAGACCATTCATTCTAGATAGAAGAAACAACCCTCTCAATATTCTCCCATTCACATTCAGTCCGGTGCGTGAGCTGATACCGGTTTAGTTTTATGCAAACCAACTATACCGGCATTACTAGTGCAGTGCCCGTGCAGTGACCTACGAACTAGTGGTGCAACGGATCATAAAACTCGGATTGAATCATGGTTTTGAGTCACGGATCGGATCATTTTTCGGATCAACAACAACACAAAAACACACCAGGGTGATGTCACTTCAAATGTGTGGCCATGCTCAATCTATTGCCATTCTCATATGGCTTTCTCACACCATGCCTACATTAGGGATGGGCGTGATTCGTCGACTAATCGATTAGTCAACTGGGGCAGTGACGTTGACTAGCTGATATCAATAATTATTTAAAAAAGTTATACCTTTTATTTTGAAATCTGTTTTATTTTGACAGGATGCTCTATACCGTTCCTGTGACTTCCTGCCCTGACACATTTGCTAAAAATAGACCAGACGGCGAAACAAAGGCTGCAATTATCTTTATGACTACATTATTTTACCTGCTCTGTGCCCTAGATTATAACTAGTCCAGTTTAAATATCTTTATTTAAACGGCAATCAGTTTCACTGCAACTCTGCATCGAGATTTAGGGAATTATTACTTTAAACAGTGGCAGTAAAACTGTAAAACATGCGTACCGAACCGTGGGGGGCGGTCCGTACGGATCACGAATCAACTACGGTCCGTTAAGCCTAATGTATGCTCGAACGTGAAACCCCCACCGTAGGGTCCCGCTGGTAGCGCCGTCAAAAAACAGCCTAGCGTCGTCGCCTACGTGCAGCTCCCCCAAAAACTGACAGACCGTTGATTCGACAGTAGCAGACACAAACAGCAAGAACTGTGATTGGCCGGTGTCTGACTTCCTTCCCAGCCTAACACATTTGCTCACAGGGGAATATAGAAAAGAAAGAAAAAAAAACGCGAAATTGTCACTGCAATTCTCCTCATAGACGTTGGAAGGGGGGGGTCAGGGGCGAAGCACCCCCTAGTAGCAGCTTCGGTTACTGCACAAAACTATTTTTATACTGTAACATTATATAAGTCAGTGATGTGCGGTCAGGGTAGGCAGTGCCTCACCCAGGCTAATAAGAAGAAATGAGATTTCATGATAGTTACAAAATATTTTTTTCTATGTATTATAATTCATTATTTGTTTCAAGATAATAATAAAAAGTAGTCCAGTAAAATCATTTAGAGAACGTAAGCCAAATTCACCAC
>CABFOP010097050.1:0-11504 GCA_900683385.1 Anoplogaster cornuta | reverse complement strand
TCTGAATGGAGCTTTGTGTGTCATTTGATCTATCAGGGCTAGACAGCTATGTTAGCTAACTGATCCGTGATCTGTAGGTTCACATAAACAGGACATGTTGAATCCCAACCAATCAATCAGAGATGCTCGCGTTGCAAAAAGCAAAGAAGAGCAGAGGAGCGGAAGAACCTGAAAAGCCAGTAGGATTTGTGCATCCTTCAACACAACAGTGCCGCCTGCAAGGTGCCATGTTTGTTTGTCAGATTGACAGTGCCAAATGCAGCCGAGCCCGAAATGTCAATCATAAGCAAATACATGCTGTGATAGGCTGCATGCGAATGAAGCGCTTCCTTTAAGTGACTCCTCCAATAAATTTGGGAAAATATGGGGTCCATTCTTCCAATTCGTTGAGAGGATAAATTTTCCACTCATTCCTGATTGAAGCAACTTTTGCGGTTTGGAGGGGTATCAGTATTGTGTTGGTTGTGGTGTGGGTGATATGCTGCTGTACTATTAGTGTCTATCCCTGGTACGGTTTACCATTAGCTATTACTATTTTGGGTGTATTTTTATTTGTGTTGGTTTATGGTTATGTTATTTCTTTTCTCAGTCTTGTAAGTTGTTTGGGTGTTTAGCAATATGTCAATTGTCACTTTTTGATGTCTTTTATAAAGGGAATATATACCTTTTTACTTTTTATAAATGCTCTGATGACACAATTGTATGCTCTTGCAAAACCCAATAAACTCATTTTTAAAAAAAGAAGAAAAATCAATGGAGAAATTGGACAGGAAAAACTGAGTAACAATTTCACCTTCTGTATTTTCACAAACAGCAATGGGAGGGTGATGATTTATCTTTTCTCTAAAACTTCAAGACCTGGACTGTAATGTCATCCATAAATGAACCATATATCATATACTGTGTTTAAGTATTCTGATGGAGAGTCCACCCTACTTGATTTATCCTTCCACATACATTTCAACAATGTTGTGTGTGATAGAATAGAGAGCTTTACATAGAACTCAGATGAAATATCCCAAATAAATGTGTTTTGAAATAACTTAACAGCACAACAAAATGTGCAAAAACTCCATTTTGATAACTATACTTCTATACTTACTTAATATAATTTCAAACATTGAAAGGTTCCAGGTTTGCTGACGGGCACTAGGCAGCCCCATCAAACCACAGACAGGGTTAAGGTCATAGCCTCACTGCAGGAGGACTGGAACCCAGTCCACTGTCACGACTGTTATAAACTTCAAACATCTGATCACAAGAAGTGGTGCAGCTTTAAAGAGGGAGCAATGCTAACGCAGCACAAGGCTGGTTCCAATAGAGAACTCCCTGAGGCTGTGCGTCTTCCTGGGCTGTGTTGCGAGACTGCTGCTGCGGGTTGGGACAGATGTACGGGAACTGCATCAGCTGGCCTATGTTTGGCTGTTTAGAGTTGCAGCGAAAAGTACAAGAATACAAGTATGCTCCTTTTACTAGAAAACAGACACAGGGCCATCCCAATTACTGCTTCTTAAATGGGGGACTGTGTGTGTCAATGCTAGTCATGCTGTTACTACAAGTCATGAGTCTTCCCACCAAGCTAGGCCTACATGTCTAACGAAATGCATGAGAAATGTTAATGAACTGTAGAGATGGGTAAAAAAACAGTTCTTTTTCCACTACTGCCACTTGAAACATAGACTTTCATAAATATTCTACAGAGCCAAGTAGAACATCAGTAACAAGTCTCTGGTTACTTAGCAAGCCTGAGAACCTAGGTCATTTATCAACAAGATATTTTTAAAACAGGAAACAAACTAGAGTCAGGTTGTGGTGTCAGAAACAAAAATCACACAGCCTAGTGTCTCACTTTAGTAACTAGGAATAAGTAAACTGTAAAAGTATCATACTTTACATATGCCCTACTGGATATGTTAACAATGCCCCCAGACACCAAGCCATTAAATAGACCTGATTACTGCCCTATAATTACACCATTCAATGTGTGACCTACAATATTCCATTCATGTACTATGTCATCTTATGCCATCATGGGATGGGAGTGGGTAAAGCAGGCAGGCAGGCAGGGTGTTGTGATGAATGGACTATGAAAATAAGCCATGACAGCGGTGATAGGACACTCTGTTTTTATCAGCTTGAGGAATGAATGCCCCGTCGTGTCGGTGCATGTACAGAGAGCAGCACAGTGACGCCCGGGCTCTCTGCTCTACCCACACTCCCACTGGAATTAAGGCGTTCGTCTCTGCATACAGTTGCTGATGGAACTGGTCTTAATGCATGGTCCTTTGGCTAGTCACTTATAGTGCAAATGACTGTGCTTCCTACACAACTAGGTTAATGTTACATTCTAGCAGGAACTTTCACCCACAAGGTGACAGCAGCCCCCGCCAGCCTCCCACCGTCTGTGAACCTCTTTCACACAGGAAACCCAGGTAGTCACCTCACCATGGGGGAAGAGGTAAAGGGCATACATTTCTAGCGGGCTGTTTGCGACATAGTATAGAGTATACAGACAGAACTGACCGGCTGATTTTTTAACATGGAAGATTTACACATCTCACGTTCTATAGAGGGAGCCCAGGAGGTTAGGCCACATGCATAGAGCGGCTAGCTGTAGCAATTAGTCTGCATTGGACTGTTGTCAAACACAATGTTGAATAAAACGGTTTAAACTAAAGATTCAGAGTCAAGTCATGTACTCAAGTATATTTAATAACAAAAAGCTGAGGTCAGGAGAGAGGTACACACACAAAGTAGGGTATGCAGACCTCTGCCAGTTAGTTTGTAGATTGTTCCTAAACATCTACAAGGTTATTCTAATCATTAGTCTGAACAATGTGTACTGTGTGAAAGTGTCTTGGGTGAAAGTGTCTCCGGTATCTCTCATGGGACAGGCCTCTCAGTATAGTTTATATGAATTCTGTCCTATGACACACGAGACACTTGGACAGTTCATCGTGTCACACCAACCCTAAAATCTACACTAAGGATACATTAAAGTCACAAGATACATAAATTATTCCTCATACAATATCACTGCATCGTGCAGAAATCAAACAAGATGAAGATGACAATACATAGTGCATAGGCACGGCCTAGCCTGCCACTCTGATTTAGTCTGTACACAACCCTTGGGGCAATGTTTGAAGGATAAATGCCTTAGAAAATATTGTATCACAAGAAGCCAGAGAGGACAGGAGAGACATACACAGACTTTTCCCATGGTGCCGACCCTCAGAACGGTAATTTTCCCACAATTCATCTGGAATGAGAACCTGTAGCACTGTGATGCCACCGGAGGCATACAGAGAAATACAGTTCTCTGGAAAACAAGATAGCTTATTACACATCCCCTTCCATGTGGGCCCGGAGACAACTAAGCTATAGAATACAGTACAACTGCCTGTAAGAACCTCACCACAGGGACCAATATTTGTCAATGGTATTGGTAGAATTAAATATGACAAGACCTATCCTGACAAACACAAAAGCACTATGTACTAGGAATGGGCATTTTTATTTTTTCACAAATTAAATAGTAACAAAACTGACCTTGTAACAAGAGTTTTGTGGGTGCTGTATTATTTTAGTGATCACGTGGGACAGAGATGTTTTGTGATGTAACGGCAAGTGTGTATCAGGGATCTAAACGATATTTTAATTAATTGGCCAGCAGCCGATGTATACAGACATGTTTTCACATGTAGGCACACGTTATTTCCGACAGTAATGAAGGCAGCAATAGCAACGGGAGTTAAGCTGTATGCTCCCCACAACAGGTCTGTCAGAATTAGACAACTAATTAATGGATAAAGTGCTGTAACAAAAATTGCATCAGCATGCCTGATCAGGCTCAAAAGACATGAAAACAATCACTACCTTTGCTTCCTATGGTTGAGTCTAGTTCTTATGAAGGAAAACAAGCACATCTACTACATGTTCTGGGGTGAGGTGCACAACTCTCACTTGGTACAGACTACAGAGGTGGCAGGAATGGCAAGGTACAGAGAGGTGTCTGGAACGACTTGGTTGGGTGGGATGCATGGTTCGTTTTAGTCAAGTTCTGCATCGTTTTGCTCTGCATTCATGGTGCAGCAGTCCTCCCTAAAAAGTGTTAAGCGTTGCTGTGTTTTCAGATGCTAGCTTCCAGGCACTCATTGGCTACTCCAGTTCAATGCTTCTATCAAATCAGTTTGCACCCAACTGAGGTCATCACCTACTCCACTGATCAAAATCATTATAATCACAATAAGTATTCTAAAAAGGGACAGCTAACCAGGGGATTTTAGGCAGGAATTAGCTTTTAAATTAACCAAAGTTAATGACTGAAGTCATTGTCCATTTCAGGTAATCGCAAATCCACCTACTCGTACCCATGCTTACTATGTCCCACTATGTTACCATACACTAAAGAAATACAACAATGTTAACGCCACACACCATAATCCAATTTTTCCCTATGCTAGCATCCTCCAGACTGGCAGAAATACATGTGTGTTGCTTGAGCATTCAGGAGTCATGGCATGAACTTTGTGGCTAGTTTTGGGCAGATGGACACAGAGGAGGGTGTGGGGTAAAGGATAGAGGGATGAGGGACTAAGAGAGACTTTTCAATTTGCGGGGGCTAAGTCTCCAACGATGAGGGCACACAGCTTGCTGAGATTTGAGTCTCCCAACCTCTCTCTCTCTCTCTCTCTTTCTCTCTCTCTCTCTCAATCACTCTGTCTGTTTGTCTCATTAAGCTCTTTTGTGAGCACAGTCTCTCCTGCTCGTTTCCCTTCTTCACTCCCTTCTGTCTTGACGGATGCGGCTGTACTCGAACATCACCACAGATGTCCTGTCAGCCCTTATCAGAATCAAAAAGTACTGAAACTACATTACTTTACATTAGCTATGCTGGCTGTCAGCAGGGGGGACTAAGTACAACACGTTTTCTCCACACGAATAGAAATTCCTATCACCCAATAACATTTTCAAGAAATAGAGACAATACTCCTTTAGGTTGTATTGTCAGTACTCACCTGTACTTAGACAGGTGTGATATGACCCAAGGCAACTTCCATTTGTCATGTCTATGAATAATGTGATTACACAAAATTAAGAAATTACACTATTAACGTAAAAGTTAAGTATTCTGATAAGACCGACCAAAACTTACTTCACAAGACAGTAATGACAGAAAAGTTATCAACTGCATTAACTGCAATATTATACCTAATAAATCAGAGGAGCTAGCCTGAAGATGTTTATCTCACAAAAACAAATTAGTCCCCAGCATAATATTTAAAGTCAGACAAAAAGCAGCGCCACCTCCAATTACATTTTTCTTGACAACAAAAGGTATGTTTTTAATTTCCCCTATTAAAATTGAAAGACTAAAAGAAAAGACTAATTGATAACAGATACAGAGATAAGTCAGAGCAGAGTCAGCAGGATGGGGGTTGGGGGCAGGGAAGGTTTGATGCCCCACTTACGCCGAGTTCGCCCTGTGCTGCATCTCCTTCCTGTGTGTCCCACGGTCTCACAAGGTGCGCCCACTCCACTGACACTGCGGCTGGCCAGGCAAACACTCAGAGCTCCAGTGTGGAAAGCAGAGCGAACACAAGTCTAAATCCTTGCGAGGCATGATGCTGTGACCCTGCTGCCACCCTACCACACTCATCTCCCTGCGCTAGGGGCAGTGGGAAACATCCACGGAAAGAGGGTGGACAGGATGGACAGGGAGGTGCCGGGTGAAACCTCACACACGTTTAGTCTTGCAAACCGATATGAGACAAATTGGCTGATCAGCTGTCTGGTTCTTTTATCCTCCTGCTGCTGCTCTCAGGGAAGTGGTTGGTCTTTCAGGATGAGGAGGCTGAGTCAGACTGTAGCCCTGCAGCCTATCCTCCTTCTCTGTCTTTCTCAGACTCTCTCTTTCTCATGCTCTCTCTCTCTTTCTCTCATAAAGCCACGCATCATGAGCATGCTGCCTATTGGTTTTTGAAGCAGCGGGACAATGAGGATAGGGAGTGGCATCTCTGCACACCCGGACGCATGTATGCATGCATACATTTACATGCATGTGCACACACACAAACACACACATACACAGCATGGGTAGAAAAACAAACACACAATCTTCTGACCTGTGTTGACCTCACAGAGATGTTTACACACACCTGGCTTAAGCCATGCTTTAAGATCACACACACACCAACTCTGAAGCCTGCTCATCCTGTAAACCCCCCCTACTGCCAGCATTCTTTTGGTAAATGAACAAACGCCAGAGTCTCTAATGTAAACACTGGGTTTATGCACTAACCAACCAACAATTATGCAAATTGTGATCCATAAACCATTGAGCTATATTTGTGTGCTCAAGTTTCCACAGTGGAAAGAAAAAAAAAGGTGGAGAAGTGCACAGGGCTGGCAGCAGCTGTGCAACGGTTCTGTTTTGCTTCACACATGATGGACTGCCACAGCTTGTTACCTCAGTCAGGGCAGGAGAGTGACAGCACACAGGGACAGGCTTGGCATGTGCAGATGGAGATGGGAAAGCACCATCCATGCATCTTCAGCCCTGCTCAGCCTGAATGCTACCCTACCATAGGGCTGGGCGATATGGCCTAGAAATAATATTGCAATGTTTTTAGGCTATATCATGATACACACAATAAATCTCAATATTTTGAAATCTCCTCTAAAGCACTTCATAAATGCTCAATCACACCAGTATGATGATTCTAGTAGTCCCTGCAACTAGGGCTATTGTCACTAGGACAATATTTTTTACCAAATACCTTGATATCGATATTGCAACAATACTGTAGGGATGACTATTGGTGCTTTCACTAAATATTTACATGAGATTTTTGATGAACAATCATCAGTAATGTGGATATAATGACTAAGTGGGTAAAGGCAAATAATAGAACAGCTAGAACAGTCTGGTACGTTCAGGAAATGACATCACTTTACTGTAATGCAGCCTTTAAAACCAGGACAAGACAACACTTATTATGATATTACGATATCCAAAATCTAACACGATATCTAGTCTCATATCACAATATCGATATAATATCGATATATTGCCCAGCCCTACCCTACCATCATCATTTTAGTGCCCGGCCACACCGGGACCAAAGCCAGCATCTCTCAACTTTCCTGCTGTGAATCAACCTCCCTGAAATAACATCATTACATCATTAATAATAAGACTTCACTATCATCATCATACAATATTACCCCAGAGCTTTTGATACAAGCAGGGACGTCCAGTTAAGAAAATTCTCATCCTGCAGAATTAAAGCAATCATTTCTTGTCTGATCTAATTGAAAGTGGACTAAAGAGAGAGAAGGGCCCTTGGGGTTGCCCTGTTCTCTACACTGTTCTCTACAGGCTTAGCTCTTTTAGGCTGCTCTTTTAGCAAGATAACAATGCGGTAACAACACTGTGCAGAGTCATGTTGTAATTACTACTTGACCAGGAAATTATGCTTGTACTATACCACTTGAGCCTAACATAGTGTTGTAACAGACTATGCATTACTGAGTACACCAAAGCCATGTGAAAATTCATTCAAATCCAAAACCTTGAGTATTGTCAAACTCAAGTGAAATGCTTCTGAGGGTCCTGTAAAGGCCACAATGAGTGGCCCAGAAGTCTTGAAAACAGGATGCAGGAGAGAAAAGGCAGGGCAGTGTGGGTATTGGAGGGGCATGACAGGACATTGCGTAACACGTTGAAAATGCATGGAAACCGTAGGCTATGCCTTATCAATGCACAGCACAGGGCCCATCCTAATAAAAGCATGGCCGTTATTTCTATCAATGGGTTTAGTAAACTAACCACAAGGACATATTCTAAGGATATGTAGCCTATAAAACATTATTTACTAGTAATTCTATGCATCCTTTGTCATGATGGCTTATACAGCCAATAGCAACTATAACCAAAAGGACTAGCATAGCTTACCTTGTGTAGCAGCCTATATGGCTTTTCAGCTCAGAGTATTGCAGCAATTTCAAAGGCTTAGTGCAGGACATTACAAGCCTCATTCTAATTGCTGGACTCACCAGTCATCAAATCTGTGTAATGACAGAGCCAATCCCATTAATAAAACCCTGCATTGTTATAAAAGCACTGTAACATTTGGCAAGCGGGAACGGTCTCTGCCAGGGAATAACCTAGTTAGGCTATGTGACATGATCACTGTGCCATTTCAGAATTCCACCGTCTCTGCCGCCCCTCACAAAAGCCAATTAGATAGTGTGGGGGCTCAATTAACACTTCAGCTAGAGATGTTTCAACAGCCAATCACTAAATCTAGTAAACTCATTCACACAGCCACTGATCTTCAAATCCGACTTTTCTCTTAATATTTTTTCCTCCCCCTACTCCCACCTCCTTAGGGAAACCATTTAAGACTCAAAATCCTCTCTAATCTTCGTGGAAACTCAAAATCAACGACTCGTTTCCCAGTGTGCTGTTTGTTTAAGCTCCGGCACTGGGCCGTCATTTTCTAAGGGCGGTGAGGGCGAACACTGTTTGGGCAACCTGAAGTCTTCACTCTCTCCTCTTCGTTAAGCTATTGTTAGCGTGAAATGCTTAGCCGGGCTGTAGCCATTGTTTATGTATGAGCCACTACTTGTACAGAGGTGTGAATGTGACTGCTGTTTGTCTCCCTCACTCACACACAAAGACATAAACTCTCTGGCATCTTACAAAAGTGCTAAGTTTAGCCTTGACAGTCACACTGTGGAACAGAGCGTGGGACCACTTCCAACACAGTGAAAGTTTTCCCAATTACACAAGGCAAACACAGCTAACAACACAGCTGAAGGGACCGGGTGAGATTCAGAATCATTGAGGGTAGTCAACTGTGACTTTAAAACCCATTGCTGCCAATTTGCAGATCTCATACAAATATAGACATCTGCTGCATCACACAAATTACTACATGTATGTTGGACTTGCATTACACTCATAAATGCATACTTTAGCATGAGAGTTTATTTAATGGCACAAAAAAGTAGGTATGAGGTTCACCGCACTGCTTTTTGGCCAATGTGCAAGCATTTTGCCTGCTTGCACTGCATCAGATTATGCATCATCTATGGGACGACGCCACTGGCTGAGACACTAACCCCACAGAGGGTCCAGTTAACAGGCCTGTCCATCACTGTGGATCAGTGTCATCTCCTGAAGGAGAGAGGACCCTCGCCTTTAGTAGGTCACCATTACAAGGCAAGGATGGCATCCTTAAAACGTTCCTGTCCTCCAGAGGCATCCACAGCACTGCCAGACAAGTTGATAAGGGGATGAATGAAGGCTGTGTGTCCGTCTCTGAGAGAGGCTGTGCCTGGTCTTGCTGCTATTGCCAGTGGCAGATGTTCTCATGACAAGGACACACAAATACATATACACAAATACTAAGCATTTGCCTGAGGACCACCATCTCTTGTTTATCAGAACCTCACCTGACAAAGGTAACTCCAAAATCAAAAAACATTTTTTTCATTTGACTTAACAGCGAATATTACAGAAATGGTCCTAAAGGTGGAGAAGATGGCATCCCGTTTCCCCCACCCTACTTGGACACTTTACTTATTGGATTTTGCATTTTTATTTTATTTTGTATTTTTATTCTATTTTGTATCTTACTCTTCCTCTACTCTGCCTGTTTTATTTACATGTATAGTTTATTTTATATTGTATTGTTGTATTGTTGCTGCTGGGACACCCAAATTTCCCCTAGGGGAATAATAAAGTGCCATCTATCTACATAATCACAATATATATTAGGTCAATATACTGCTGTAGAGCTAATGAAATACATTCTTAACTTATTGATGAACTGGACAGTCCCCATTTTGATAGCCACTGTCAGACAGCTGAATCCCTGATGACATGAGACATGGTAAACAAATAATAAGAGAAATGTGGTCCAGCATTCCACCACACTAGTCACCACAAAAACCACACACCTAATATAGAGGAAGAGCTTGTGTTGCCTTGCATAATTCAGTTGAATAAAGTATTGCACAGTAAACTGAGTAGATGCATTTGACTCACCAGTGTGTTATGTGTTATGATGCAAGATCATTGTTTGAGATCAAATAAATGTCTGAAAAAACTGTCATTGTGAAACAAGAAAGACCAAAGAAAATCAATGCCATTCATACACAAGTGACGATTGTGCCACTGCCTCACTGGCAACCCTGCAAGTAGAAAAACAATGCAAAGGCAAGCCGTGAAGAAGTCACCGACTCCTTTGGCTTAACAACTATTTCCAAAGTGGTGCTATTGCTCATATGCAAGCACTTGGATTCCAGTGTGGCTAATTCCAAAAGGGTTGTTCATTACCAGTAGAGGCAAGAATTGTGAAATGCCGGCCGCCCCTTTCCTCTGTAATCTGACAGGGAGATATAGGGTGGCTCCTAAAATAAGAGCTGAATCCACACTCTAGCCCTAGTCACTTCCATATCTCACAGTATGAGGGCCAGAAATGACAAAGCTCAGCACTTCTGTTATGAGACTGTAACAAATGGGCAGGCCTTATTTAGCCTACTACAACATGAGTACACAAACTCACAGCTACACACAAAGGTTTGGACATGTGCTTGTGTGCACAATAACCTATATATAATGTCTATACAACTAGAAGAGTAATTAAAAAAAAAAATAGCATATAGGATACAGTTAGCCTTTTTCTGCAGTATACAAAAAAGGTCTTCAACTACCCTGTTGTTTAGGCCTGTTCTCTTTTAATCACACAAAAATGTATGGTACAAAAACATACAGTAACATCCATAAAACAGAGGACAAATGGATTACATGGATTTTCCAATGTAATCCATTTGCATTTTCTGTTTAACTGCACAACACCTCACTAGAGATAAATGAACATGGCTAACTGTTGCTATGACATACTGCCATGTGTTTTTATATAGCCTTACTGTGACACTGTACCAGAGCCTTACTGTGACACTGTACCAGAGCCTTACTGTGACACTGTACCAGAGCCTTACTGTGACACTGTACCAGAGCCTTACTGTGACACTGTACCAGAGCCTTACTGTGACACTGTACCAGAGCCTTACTGTGACACTGTACCAGAGCCTTACTGTGACACTGTACCAGAGTCTTACTGTGACACTGTACCAGAGCCTTACTGTGACACTGTACCAGAGTCTTACTGTGACACTGTACCATATTACTGTGACACTGGTACCAGAGCCTTACTGTGACACTGTACCAGAGTCTTACTGTGACACTGTACCAGAGCCTTACTGTGACACTGTACCAGAGCCTTACTGTGACACTGTACCAGAGCCTTACTGTGACACTGTACCAGAGCCTTACTGTGACACTGTACCAGAGCCTTACTGTGACACTGTACCAGAGTCTTACTGTGACACTGTACCATACTACTGCGACACTGTACCATATTACTGTGACACTGTACCAGAGCCTTACTGTGACACTGTACCAGAGCCTTACTGTGACACTGTACCAT
>CABFOP010096813.1:7059-17135 GCA_900683385.1 Anoplogaster cornuta | reverse complement strand
CCTCGGTTTTCAGCGACCAAAGAATGACTAATTATATCACCGAAGTTCACCGATGTTAAGCCTGAGTGTTGTAAATGTGGTGTCCAGAATTCTGCTTGTCCGTTGTATCTTGGTTAGTGTTTTTTAGCGACAGAAGTCCTCTCCACTATAGTCCAGTGTTAAACAGTATTAATTACTCAACGCTGGTTTACCGCAATGGACGTTGGAAGGCAGGAACGGCCGAATATGCAGCCAATCATTTCATTGCAGCCAAATGGATCATCTAATCATTTAATTAGAGCTGAAGGTAACGTTAACAGACACGTAGTCTGTCCAATCATTTCATTCGGACCGAATGAAATGATTGGACGTATTTATTACAGTATTACAGCTGCTACAGACACCAGATTTTCTTCATTTTTTTTTCAGAGGACTGATTTATTGATTTCTGTCAGGATATAAAGACAATTTCTACTAATATAACCGAAAATGCTGCTCAGAACATTGCTCGTATTACCTTTAACTTGCAGACATCCAAACATTTATACAGCTGATGAGGCACTTTTAGTTCTGAAGTTGCCATATGACTTTAAAATAAAAAATAAACATGTTGTAGTGCAACATGAGGTTCATTGAGGTCATTGCCTACCTTGATCCTAGAGCTAGGGTTCAGCATGATGTACTTGATAGAGCCTTGGATGTTCTCCGTCCACGAGACCAGCCAGGTCACCTTGTTATCATGACGAACCTCCTTCCACTTGGTGCCTGGGGGAGCCTTGGGGTGCTTGGAGTCCCTGTGAGAGACACATTAATAAAGTAAAACCATTTAATAATCATGCATTATAGCAATTAAATACAAAACAAATCAAGTTTGTGAACACTTTTGATAAATGGCCCCTAAAATATAGTCCAATCTTGATTTAAGTCATGAACATAAACACGTGATTTAACAAATCACACACAAAAGAGATCTGTTGAAGTGAAATATACCCCGGTCAAAAGAAATTCCAGAAGACCTCTAGAGAAGAGTTGTTGAAGCTCATAAGGCTGGAAAAGGCTTCAAACGATTTGGGCCTCAATCACTCTACAGTCAGACAGATTTTATATAAATGGAGAAAATTCAAGGAGGTTCAAACATCAAGGAGGTGACAAAGAACTCTAAGGTAAAAGCTAACAATATCCAGGCATCTCTTGAACTTTCTAACATCTGTGTTCAATATAAGAAAAACATTTGAGTGGTGGTCATGGGAGGAAATTCTACAGAAGATTAACAGGGCAACTGTCTGTGATCTGAAGCTTATGGCCCCAATCAGTTTTGCAGGTGGCAAAACGAGAGGCGCACCACACTGCCTTTTTTGTTGAAGCCTACAGCTCAAAAAAGAGCAGTGGAATGCGTCTTTTTTATTGTTACTAGGTAACCACCAAATCACTGTCCTAAGCCTAACCTATCTAAACATCTGCATAAAAAATGGACAGGCGGAGGGCACTTGTACAGCTGTAGGACTCTTAATGTAGAGAAAGTAACCACGTAGATCCCCAATATGTGGTCAGTTCATCCAAATAATTCAGTTCAGGGCGCTCTTGCAAAAAACGCAAGGCACATAGAGGAAAAAAACACTCAGCAACACAAAAGCAGCGAGCAAAACGCATCACTCATTGAAAACAATTACAAAAAGCTGCCCCAGACTGCTAAAAAAGCGCTCTGTTTGATCGGGGCTTAACACAGGTTGGGTCATGCAGCATGGGAAAATTCACATTGTGGAATGGCCATGTCAGAGTCCCCACCTTAACCTCATAGAAATGTTGTGGCATGACCTGAAGCAAGACATCCCAAATATATCAATGAACCGAAACAATTCTGTAAGGTGGAACGGTCCAAAATACTTCCTAGCCGTTGTGCAGGTCTGATCAGCAACTATAGGAAATGACTGGTTGAGGTTATTGCTGCTAAAAGGTTCCACTAGTTACTAAACCTCATGGTTCACATACTTTTTCAGATCCAAGCTGACATTAGAATAAAATGTTCAATAAGACGGTGTCATTTGTTAAATCACATTGTGTTTATGTTCATGACTTCAAAAGGGGTTCACAAACCTATTCTTCCAACTGTATATCAATCCATCAAGCTTGATAGACGATTGTTCACTCACTTGCTGCAGTTGATGATAATGTCTTCAGGCCTGCTTCGGCGTTTCAGCATGCCCATCTTGGGGTGGTCTCCACGGCCACGGAACAAGCCCGGTGGCTCAATGCGGAAGTTCGCAATGCGTTCCTTGTGGTTGTCCATGATGCAGAAACCATATTCCTGCAGGATGCGCTCATTCTCTTGTTTGATTTTCTACAAGAAATAGATAAAGATCAGAACTCAATCTTGACGGAGGTATGAATTGAATATGGGTTTTGAAGGCTGATAGATATTTTTGGGGATCAAGCTGCCAACAGCAGATATTTTAGCAATCAACATATGTTTAACTCAAGTTGGGGGACTACAGGGAGAGGCTCAGAATCAGCATCCAACTCTGAGCAACAGTATGGCTCACCAGTTTTTCTTCCTTTGACATTGCCTTTCTGGCCTCAGACTGTGCCTTGAAGTAGTCATTAAACTCAGTGAAGTTGCACTTCTTCAGGTCTGTGATCTTAGCCTTTTCTTCTGCAGTCATTTCCTGTTGGACCAGCGAGAGATGACAGTCAAAACAAGGACCTTCAATAATGAGCTTACAATATTCTTCAAGCTTTGCGCGCATCTAAAACACTCCACTTCCCCCGCCATGTCTCATTCCTACCTTCCTCCAGTCTTTAAAGAAGTTTTTCCTGAAGATTTCCTTTGTGGTGTAGTCATGGTCCAGCATTTTGCCAAAGAAGGTGGCCACCTCTTCAGCTCCTGGGCTGAGCTTCATGTGCTTACCTAGAAAGATGCATAAGAATTGTAATCAACAGCATCTAGAACTGCCATCATACAAATCATATACTCGAATCACATGCTTATAGAAGCACAGCAAGCAGTCAAAGTCAAATTACCCCGCACAGTAGAAAGAGAATCTTACCGTCGTAGTAGAATTTGACATTGCTGGGAACGGGCTCGTAAGGAGGCGCAAACACTGGCCCTTTATGTTCCAGAAATTTCCATTTGGAGCCATCTGTGTATCTCTCCTCTTCCCACCTGGAATGAACACATAAAGCCGCAGAGTAAGGAGGAGGAATAGACAGGAGAAACAAGACAATTACTTGATCCAAAAATAACAATACATCCATACTCTACTCATCACCATGCCGATAACTAGCAGTAGATGACACGAGCAAAGACTCACCATTTCCACTTCTCCTCCGGCTCTTTCTTTGCTTTCTTTTTTCCATCAGCCACTTCCCCTTTCTTGTTTTTTGTCTTTTTGGGTTTGATGTCCTAAAAAGGAAAGAGAAACTACATGAGCCACGTTTCACTCCCAAGCTGAGAAAAACGTTCAGTGTTAACACAAGGGGTTGAAACTCAAGCCCTCCCAATTCCTCAGGTGCCCCCCTTGAGCTTTTCCCAAACACTTTGGAGAACAGGATCAAGGGATCTTTCTTCGTTGTGTTTAGAGAAGGCAGCCATGAAAACCAAGAGCAACTTTACATTCTGCTATAGGCCTTTGCTTACCTCATCATCTTGTTTCCTTTTTTTGGCCTTCTTGTCATTTTCCGTCTTTATTTTCTTAGGCTTGAATTCTGAGCTGAAAGACAACACCCTGTTACCTACGGCAAGGATCATTTTCAATTTAGCGTTTGCCTTTTGGGAAACGCAAATATCTTGTATAGTCAAGAATTTAACTCTTTGTTTAAAAATAAAAACTGCCCAGTTATAACTGAGTCATGACTACCTAGTTAACTAGACATTTTACCACTAATGTTTTGGACTGCTTTGCCACATTAAAATGGAATATTTGTTCTCATGGATGTCTTGTAGCCTTAAAAACAATGTATAATGTTTATACATGGCAGAAGTATACGGTAAGAAGACTAATGGGACAGTACGACTCACTCATCATCATCCCGTTCTCTCTTCAGAGACTTCTCGTGTTTAGGAGAATGGTAGAAGTCATCTTCAGGCTCAAACTTTACATGTGGAGGACTGCCAAAGAAAACGCAAATTGAGCATGGTTTAATTTGAAATGCATGTGCTGGTAGTCTAACAATTAACTATTAGTTTATTATAATTTGCACTTTATGAAAGAGTGTTTTACATAGAATAAAACTGTCAAGAACTACAGCAAATGCAAACAATAGAAAGAAAAAACAAAGTGATCATAATCGATTATAAAATTTTAAAAAGCTAAATCAGCAGTTTTAGTCTTTCCTTAAAAGATAGCTGGCTACTCATCGGCAAGTAGCTAAATCTAGCACTCAAGAAAAACATGTGGTGTGTACAGCCCTACCTGCCAAAACCATTCTCTTTTTCCTTTTTGACCTTGTCATCAAAGGACTTCATCTGAAAAGTCAAAGAACAAAAAAATGTTTTATGAATAGAAAAGACGGGTCGTAACTGATAATCCCGTCAACGCATCCCGTCAAAATAAAACACCCTGATTGATGATGGCGTTGGCTGTCTCCTCTGTCCGATTACATGTAACTTGTTAAGTTCCACTTGTCAGCAGCCTCATCCAGTGGTAAAGATTGATATTACCGGTACGAATCAGTGTTGGACTAATTATCAAACTGGTTTGAAAAATGTTACACCGGCCCAACCCTACAATTCACCTTCTCGTCTTTCCTCTTCTCCTTGTCCTTGTGCTTGTGTTTGTCTGTGCTGCCATCTTTGTGCTTCATCCTTTCCTTGTCTCTGTTTTTGTTAAGAGGAATAAAGAAAAACATTTACACCAGGTCTGAGCTCCAACTGTACCAGAAAATATTTTGATAATGATGGGGCAAGTCTCTGACCACACACCACAAACTCATCAGGCACAAACCAAGCTGCCATAAAGGCCATCTCTGCCTTCTGGGTGGAGATTACCTCAATGGTTTTCAATGAAATACAAGAGAAACATCTATCTGAAGAAGCTGGCAGCACGAGTCATACCTGCTACCATGCTTTGATTTCTCCCGTTCCTTATCCTTCTTGTGATCCTTGTGTTTGTGTTCCTTCTCCTTGTACTTTTCTTTATGCTTGTGAGAATCTAAGAGGAAAATTACAAAATTCTGTTTTAGAGTCATCAAAAGGTGAAGATATTGCTAAGCTACATTGGAGGAATATAATTTGATAGTCTACAAAAAAGAAAAGGTTAGGATCAGTATGTCAGCATTAACCTCATTCTATACCTAAGACCTACTTCTTGATAAACCCATATAAAACAGTTTACAATTACAATAAGGAAGATGACAAATCCTCCATGTATGAGTCACTTTGTTTATAGGATCCTGCCTATAAACAAAGTGAGACCAGGTGCACTCCTCACAACTGGGTATGACTTTGGAGAGGCTACTCCACTAAAGATATCTACTTTATAAAGACAATTCCAAGACATCTATTCAAAAAAGAAAAGAAAGAAGAAAGCACTCCAAATCCATCCTAAGTGGAAGCATGCATCAGAATGCTACAGGCAAGTTATGAACATACATTACAATCTGAATCTGTCACATACTGTACAGAATGAACATCTATTTCATAGTAGGATAGCACCCCCTAGTGCCCAAATGGTTCTATAGGTCATTGTTTGAGACAGGATAAACTGGTAGACAGGCTGTAACATGCAAGTGAAAAGAATCTGCATTCATCCTCTGCCTTTTAGATGTAAGCCACAGCCATAGCAAAAGCTCTAATATTCATTGTAGTTGAGGCCAAGAAAAAGCATGTCAAAGAGAAACTTAGTGGCATCAATTACTACCACATCATGCCATTCTGCATGTTTCAGGAGGCATGAGGCTTTCAAAACTAACATTCCATAAAAAGACTTTTAACCATCATGAGACAAGTCTTCAAAAGTTGTCCCTCTCCCATGATACATCAACAAGTGATAGACAAAAACTAGAAACTTTGCTTCAGAATAGAAAAATAGGTCAGCAAGTGCTTTGGTCTGAGAGGAAATATATACCCCCAAACTGACTGACAGCTTGTCCTTTTGATTGTAACATTTATCACTGTAATAAGTCCCATTTGGTTGCATCATTTCAGGATATAACGCTTGTAGATCATTGCTCCTCTTTGAGATCTAGGCCAAATCACTGACAGACACATTTCACCGTAGGGGCCCTTTGTGTTATGGCAATATATCGATATGATATGAGACTAGATATCGTCTTACATTTTGGATATCGTAATATGGCATAAGTGTTGTCTTGTCCTGGTTTTAAAGGCTGCATTACAGTAAAGTGATGTCATTTCCTGAACGTACCAGACTGTTCTAACTGTTCTATTATTTGCCTTTACCCACTTATGCATTAAATCCACATTACTGATGATTATTCATCAAAAATCTGTGTATATATTTTGTGAAAGCACCTATAGTCATCCCTACAGTATTGTTGCAATATCGATAGAGGTATTTGGTCAAAAATATTGTGATATTTGATTTTGTCCATATCGCTCAGCCCTAGTTGCAGGGACTACTAGAATCATCATACTGGTGTGATTGTATGCATCAAAGGGTTAAATCCAGCATTTATGAACTGCTTTAGAGGAGATTTCAAACATATCGTGTACCGCAATATAGCCTAAAAATATCGCAATATTATTTATAGGCCATATCGCCCAGCCCTACTTTGTGTTCGATCATAGTTACAGACCCATCTAATAAAGCTCGGGTTAAGACTCAACTCTCTACTGTTCACAGCCCACAATCAAATGTGTCATACATTAGGATACAGGTGACCAGGGCCGAGTTGAGTTCAACACTTCATGCAGAATGTGCAAAATATGCTTGTTAGTTTAGAATTAAAAAAAGGACAGCATTTTAGATGGGGACATGGCTATTAGCTGGCAAGAGAGCTTGTGCAAACGTATTTTCTTAGAGACACCCCCACCCAAAAAGCAGAACTTGCCTATTACTTCTACGCCGATGGACAGTTCAGTCCAGATTTGTGGCAAACTACCACAAAACCCTTTATATCACAAGACACAAATCCTGAAAGAGCCCCATTGCCAATGAATGGGAAACCATGGGAATATGGGCTCACAGGGGAAACAGCATGAATCGACAGTCCTCTATCCTTGGGTATTTTGAGAAGACTAAACATCTTCTGTCCATAAACTACTACTACAGTTCTACATCAGAAGCCCTGTCCCAGGCCTAAACAAAAAGACGTATCATACAACTGAATAACTTTACTTAATAGATTTACAGAAAGCACATCATTTTCCCCTTTGTGTTGGCAATGTGTTGTAGGTTAGTGATGATATCCACTAGTTATATAGAATTTAACAGGAATTAGCCAAGCTTAAATAGGCAGATGATACAAAGTCAACTCTTAAACGTATGCTTTTTTTAAACTTTTAGATACTGTCAAGACCTGATAATATGTCATCCCCTATTTAACATATAACTTCGTGATCAATCTGAAAAAAATCATTTGATGGTTTGAGACTAGAAATATGGGTCCAATCTAAAAAAAACTGCCCTAACCCAAAACTTTCTCCTAGTAAGAAGTAATGTAAACTCACTGTATCTATGCTGACTAACATATTACACTCAATCGTGTAGACAAGCAAATCTATTTAAGCACTCCCAACTACGATATGATAACCTTGGTTATAAAAACGCGTTGGAGACATCGCATAAAAACTTTAGCTCTTCCTGGTCGCCCTATGGGACCTTGGCGAAGCAACGTCCCTCCGCGTTTCGACACCACACAGCCATCTGCCCTCCACAGCCTCTATGTTCAGCCTGCTACAGTAACGCTACAGCCACAGGCCGCTACACCGAAAAAGAAAATGGCGTAGAGACTAAGTCCTCAACCCCCAAACCCTCACTTTCAGATAGGAAATGTGGCATTTAAAGCTAACAAACAAGAGAATCTAGTCTGATAAACTGATAAAACACCTCCAGGTGTGTGTGAATATTCGGTCGAATAGACATAATAAATGAGTAAAAAGCTTTTTCAAGAGCTCCCTTTTGAACAATAGGCGCTTGTGAGTGAGGCAGAGGACTTAGTCTCTGGACGCCATTTCTGTCCTTTGCTGAGAACTAACGTTAAACATGGAAGAGTGAAGACACGTCCGATTTTGAAGAGAATGCTCTTTCTGTCACATCAGCTTCGTGTCATAAACTTACCATTGAGCCAAGAGCCACAGTCGATCTGAAAAAGCAAAACGAGATGAATGTTAAATTCCGTAGTAGCTAATTAGCCGGCTAAGTAACTTTGAACTTGCTGGATGGCAAGGCGAGTTTGTTAGCTGGCTGGCTAGCTAGGCTAGCTAGGTTAGCTTGCTACGCTGGCTGGTAATATGATTTAGCGGCTAATGTTACAGAGGAAGCTACAGCTAACCATGGCTATAGCTAATGCTAATTTAAATGTACCTCATTTAGTCTGAAGAGTTCACGCGTGGCTATGTAAACTTAAAAGCCAACTAGGCTCCACTTTTTCTCAACATTAAGAGTAAAAATGTGAGGATACTTGTCAGGTTGATGTTAACATCCAAATGTGTTGGCTAACGTTACAAACATATTCAGTCAACGCGCGCTAGCAAGTGCTAGTAACAGTTAGCTAACCTGTCAACCCAAGCAGATAAAACAATAGCAAGGAAAAGAGATGTAAGTTAACTAAAGCCCATCCGTGATGCCATCTAAGAACACAGTTCCTATTACCTGGTCATCGTTATGGGAATGATCCCCGCTCATTTCCTATTCTTTGTCTGTTTTGGGGGAAAAACAAACAAACTGAGAAACGTGTAAGGTTAAAACACCGGCGAGGAGATGCAGGCAGAATGAAGAAAGAAACAGTTGTGTAAGAGATCCAAGTCCTGATTGTAGACCAATACGCATGCGCATGTGATTTAAATGGGTGGAGAAGAGCACTGTAGCCCCTCCTCTCAAAACGTGTTGGTTTCTCCAGCCCACGTTGGTCACACACAAAGTACAACTGCACCATGCTGTCTCCTTATTTGCCTGTTTGATGACTTGTTTGTTTAATACATTAATTTGCAAACAAATAAATCTATTCCACCATAGGCTATCTGAGTTTATATTATAGGAAAGATGCCTTTTTGACATGTAAGTTAGTGTAGGCCTACTAATTTAAACCAGTGGTTCTCAATCCAGTCTTCAAGGCCCCCCTGTCCTGGAGGTTTTAGCTCCAGCTCTACTCAGGTCTCAGGCACACCTGAACCAATTAAGGTATCATGGAAACGTGAAGCCTCTAATTGGTTCAGGTGTGCCTGAGTAGAGCTGGAGCTACAACCTGAAGGACAGGGGGTCCTTGAAGAGAACCGCTGATTTAAGCACTGCCAGGAATGTCAGACCCGCCATTAACTGTAGTCCTCTTAATCCTGAATCATTTACCCAAATTTGCATCTGTTTTAGAATTCATTTCTCTATCTTAATCACACTTGACTAGGTTTACTATTGTAAAACGGAAGATGCATCTGCAAAGAAGACAGGAGACACAGGCCTATTAGCCCACATCACCACATTTTACCAAAGCCCATCTCACCTTTCCTATAGCTCTCACTAATAAGCACATGATTAACTTGTCAGCTCTTTATAGGCATATCAAATGATACCTCTTTGTAGGTATAATGGTACAGCCTATCAAAAAACAAATTGCTGACATCATGAGCAAAAGTGAATTGAGTTACAGTGAGAATTGACTCTCGTGTAAAGTATGGTGTAGCCCAGAATGTATGGCACATAACTGGTATGATTGCAGCCTAAACTGCCCTCTGCTGTGAATCACATATCAACCCAAAAGCAGTGTTCCAGACCATAGTTCATGTGTCATGGTGAAGTGAAATTTAGAGGCATGGTTTGAAATAAGAGCAACATCACCTATATCTGAATATCTGAATATCATCCTAACTGGACTTCCTTTTGGAGTTCTACGCTATGTAAGGTCACCAATGTTAACTTACAGTTTAGCATTCTTGAAACAAAACTAGATTACAAATTATTCAAATTTGAAAGCAAATGATAATA
>CABFOP010096799.1:0-10709 GCA_900683385.1 Anoplogaster cornuta | reverse complement strand
CCCACAGAGGCGGAAGGGACACCACAGGTGGCGCCACACACTGGACAGGGCCTCTAATACCCAACAGGTGTCTCTTCCCCGGGCGATTTGCTGCTGCAACAACATGGCCAGTCTCTGGCCGAGGGTGCCTGTGCACACATGGTCCTTTTCTCTGAGACTCAATGGTGTTTTGAGCCACCTGTCCAGTGGGGAAATGTCTTCACTGGTTGATCAAAGAGGCCTCTATCTCCCTCTCTCTCCCCCTCCCTCCCTCCCCAACTGTGTCATAGTTTGGATCGGTGCCAGGGTCTAGATGTGGTCGGCCCGTGTCCCTCCCAAACTCTAATCCTCCCCCTGTCACAACACCATCGGCAGTCAGGCTGAGGTGACTCACCAACACAAGGCAGGATTATCAACAAAAAAAAATGGATTGCAGTTAACGGTGCGGTAATACATCACACTCACCACTCTGGAGATATGACAATTAATATAGAGAGCATAGGAAAGTTTGTTTTTGCTGTGAATGTCTGCAGAATAATATAGAGCAGTGGTCATATGAAGGCCTCAGTTTCATTTCCTCTCTAGGAGTGGACTGGACAGCAAGATCACAGCAAGAGCATACCGTTTATACACCGTTTCTAACAACTGTAGGAGGATGAGTGAACGTGCCAGAACGTTTAAAACTCAATTTAGTCTGCTTCTCTGTGGCGTGACCGATGTCTTGCTTTACATGCCCATACCTTTATCTGTCCTTTGGCCATGATCCGGTCTGTGTTCTCTCCGTCCTCTTTGCTCTGCTTGGTTTTGTTGCAGCACTTCTCATAGCAGAGCAACCTCAGCGTCTGAGAGCCCTCCAGCTCGATCTCGAATTCCTTGGCGCATGGAAACGGATCAAAGCGGCGTTAGTGAGAGAGGCTGCAGCCCAGTGCACAACATCGTGACCTTTATTTATTCAGGAAAGGGTTTTCTCAATATGCACACACTACAAACAGTAGGCAACTAAACAACTCCACTGCAACAACTGGGGTTCACTGCCTTACTCGAGGGTGCATGAACATTACTCATTCTCTTTCTCCACACAGATTTCCACTCTCACCTCATTCCAGTTGGGCTCTGTCGAGTCTCTGTACACGCGTGTTTTGGCTTTGTTGACAAAGTAGCCAAAGGAGTCCACCTCCAGAGTGCAGTACAAGTCTAGTGGGCAGAAGCAGGAGTTAGTTGAGTAGTTACATGTGGAACAGTTTGAATTACAACGATGAATACGAACCTTAAACAACGGTTCCGCATCAGTCTATAAGCCGACTACCTACAACCTACTCCCTGGTGTCATTCCTGCTCTGCGCACCTCTCAGCTTTCTTAAAATAGAAAGCAGAGTGGACTTCCCACTGGTTGAGACATGCCTGTGCCAAACTGTCTGGCTAGAATTTCTTCACGCTATGTTTTTGTGATAGAGACAAAAAGGGGGAGCATAAGCTGTCGCTGATTTGCGAGCCCAAAGACATATTTGACCCGGACACAGTGTCCCTGGCTAATGCCACTTGTTCCCCTGCAGCTGCCCTCCCCCCGCTGACAGCCACAGACAGAGCGGGTACAGAAGATGGGATTTGATTGACACAGAGGAAGAGGCAACTGCGGAGCGCCACTGCTCAACCTCAACAATTATCAGCAATATTAGCACTTACTTGAGCTCTGTTTGAGCCCCGACGCAGAGTGAACGATGACATTCAGAAAGCCGTACAGACCAGGAGATTCATCATCTGTGGAATAAAAGAGTGTTGTTTATGCAGGAGATGGTAGAAGTAGCAGAAGGTAGGAATTAGAAATTAATTGAGCTGTGTGTGTCTAAAAAACTGAAATCTGAGAGAAAAAAAATCTATCTAAAAATCTATTGAAGTATCAAAATGAAAGTCTTTTTAATACTTGGCATCATTTTACATTGTCCTGTATGAACCTTACCTTCCTTACTCATGGTCATTGGAATACGGTGGACTGTCTGCAGCTTCACACACGAGTTAGTGAGCATCTGCAGCTCCAGAGAGGTCAGAGAGGAGCTTTTGAAACCTGTAGGGCAGAAAAACCTCAAAGTTAGTGGAAGTCATTAAAAGCCACGAAAGCGCTGTGTTAAATACAGGTGTCACGTTACGTAACGTTACAGAGAAACTCACACTTCTTCTGCTGCTCGCGGATGATCTCCCTCCACTCGGCACGTTCATAGTCTGAGGATATCAGGAATGTGAAACTCTAAAAGACAGAAAGTAATATTATACGGCCTTGTAGTCAGAGTATCTCATTCCATCCTGAAAGCAGTAACACACTGTTACACCTGTAGAGGGCAGCAGACACCAAAACAAATAGTTTACTGAGTATACAAGATATATTACCACCTGCACTTTGCATGCAATACTGACCAGGTGACTCCTAGTAAAACCCTTTATTGGTTTCACCTATGAAACCCAATGAAGTAATAAAGGGGAATTGTAGATGAAGGGGAGGAGGCAGAATGAAGGAGTTTTAGGAACTAAGACAACATGGATTGTGTAAAAGATGGTGCATCCCAATATTTGGAGGGGGATCTAATATATAATATGTTGCACACCATTATTAAACACTGGAAAGTGTTAATGTTCAGGCCCTGCAGGCTGTCGGGAGGCTTAAAGAAGAGAGACACAGCCATCTAGTGTGAATGGCGCCCCAAAGCCCACTAGCTTCTTTAAACCAGACCTTTTCTCCTCACTTTGTTTAACACTGTGCCAGAACAGGGAAAAAGACTGGCTGAAGCTGTGGTGAGATGTGAATAATGGCAGAAAGCTTGTATTTCTTTAACTAGTCTCATACTGGGCTGGCATACCGGGTTTCCAAACATTTCCAAACACAAATTCTTGTCTCAGGGACCCCATCTAATAACATATTTGATGTCTGTGCCTCTATTGTACTGCAGGTAATAATAATAATAATAATGCATTCCATTTGTAATTGCACTCTTCATTCTAAAAGAACCTCAGAGTGCTAAAGTCCTAGGTGGGGAGAAACATGAAATCTCTGAACAGAAAGGTCATTCTTATACATTCACATGATACATGAGAGCTAACTTCTTCAAGGACCCCTGGGATTCCCTGGACCCCAGTTTACGGAACCAGATAGCTAATATACCTTTGCACCAATGTTGGACACTAGTGCCGTTTGGTTGTGGGTGTATCGAAGGGACAGATTAAAGGTATAGTAGGTAAGATTTCTTATCTCAGTAGCGGCGGGCAAAGAGCGCAGAATTTCTGCGCCGAATCCCCGCGGGCGGGTGTGGGAAATGTGGCGTACAGAAGACCGTTTGCCCGGTGTCGCACGGGGGACGGTGTGAAGCCGATAACGGACCCCGTCGCGCTGTGGTCCGGTCTCTACTACTCGGAGTCGGGTTTCCTGGTTGTTTGGGAATGCAAGTCGACAGGCAGGTAGGCCATCCAATCATTTAATTCCAGCCAAATGGGCCATATAATCAATTGGACGGATTTATTACAGTATTGCGGCCGCTACAGATACCAGATTTTTTTCATTTCTTTTTTCAGAGCATTTGATTTATTGATTGCTGGAAATCACTATTCCCCCGTGAAAGGTCCTTGGCGTCTGCCGCCGAGCCCCTGACTCACCTTGCCATTTCTGTTGGCCACTCTGAACGCCATGTTGGGTGACATGAGCAGCAGCAGAGACTCCTGCTCTGACAGCTTCTTCTTCAGTCGCTCGATCACCTTGGATCCTTTGGTGGTTCTCTACAGATACACAATAACACAGTTAACATCTTACAATACACACTGTGCATCCTATGCACTCTGTTCTATTTACACTATTCTTTGTTATTTTTGTAATAATCCTTAAATTCCTATTGTTTTTGTCTCCATCTTTGGTGCTCAGCCTCATTGCTGTGGTGTTTCTCGCGGCATTCCCCAGAGATCAACCTGGCTATCTCTGCTCATGCCAACTACCCAGTTCTTCTTCTATTTATTCCAAACAAACCGCTGTTGCCGCTGCTGGAAACATAATACGCATCACTTCCTGTCAGCCAGAGGATTTTTCCCAGGAAAGACCAACCGGTTTAAAATAGCAAATGTGAAAGCTCTGATGAACTCGGTAAAGGCTGAATCACTATTGTGTTATATCAATCAGCGACAGAGAGAAGCAAAACGGACATTTATTTACATGAAGATGTCGTTATTATTATTATTACTACTTTAAATGACTGTTTCATTTACACTAGAACTGTGTATTCCCTGCCTGTCTGGGATGGAGACAACCTTGTGGTTTATAGATTTTCCAGTGTATTCTTTATACGTGACAATTAAGTGAACTTGTCTAAGAGTGATTCTGATTCACATCCTATAAGAAGCAGCAACACACGCCGCAGTCCGTCCACCCTCACCTTCTCTCTCTGGATCTCGTTCTTGATCTGGGAGATTTTGATCTTCATGCCATCTATCTCCTCATCCTGCAACAGAGGGATGGGGGTGGACTCGCAGTCCTCAATGGTCTGGAAGGTGAGGTCTGCCAGTGGGATGTACCACTTACAGTCATATTGCTGCCCTTTCCTATTGGCAGACAGACAGGAGGACAACACAGGTTAACACACAGATATATGTGTGTGTATAAAGACAATTTAACGTAACCGGAGGGGTACTTTCCATTTTTAGTTGGGCTACTTTTCCTCACCAGATGCTTGTCACATTTTCCTTCAGTTTCAAGTTGTCAGTGATGTATAAAAAGGTGGGTAGACTGACCTCCAGACAGTGATCGTCACAAGGCAAATAATATAAACAAAAGAAAGGCATTGATTTATGCTTTCTTTCCTTAAAAGAACTCATTTTCATATAACTTAAATTGATTTGTAACTACCTAAAGATGTCAGCCTAAAATGTTTTCCACAAATAAAAAGGTGGATGAACTAGGTTTAGCTTTACCCTCTACTACATCCCTAGGTGTTCCTCATTTATCCAGTTAAAACACATTCACACCTGGCCGCCGCCCAACACAACCACAGTCTAACATCGATGGCCACTGAGCAGCTCCAGACCGGGGTTAAGTGCCTTGCTCAAGGGCGGAGTGTTTCTCATTCCCCGCCGGGCCGGGGGGGGGGGTTTGAAACAGTGATCATCCGGTCACAAGCCTGCACCTCTGACCTCTGGCGCTGAACCGGACTCACCCTGCCGCCTGTTTCTTCAGCTTGGTGCAAAGCAGCAGGTCGGTGAAGAGGAAGACGTGACGGAGCTTCCTGGAGCCTTCGACCAGCTCCACCATGAAGCGGTCCCTCAACAGCTGACGGTTCTGCCGACAGGAAACAGGAAATCGCCACAAAAAATATCTTAAAAAGTATCTACGTTTGTATTATTTTAAACTATAAAGTAAAGGAAAGACGTAAAGGAAATATTGTCACAGGATTGGGGGGCTTTCATTGCTGTTTTACCAAAAGCACAAAGGGCATGCAAGTTGTAATATTACAATTGCTGAAAATGTAACATCCCACTACAATAAAGATTCACTCTAACTTATCCTAATTTTTTTGCTGTTGGAAAAAACTGTCACCTGAAATGATTCAATATATACATAATGCTAACATTTTGTCACTAAACGAAAGGTAATAAATTAAAACATTTCTGATAGAGATTTACATTGACGCATTGTAAGAATGTGTCACTTTTTAATATGCCAGTATCTTATTTTGAAACAAAACTCTTCAGAAATGGTTGATTTGGGCTTCACAAACAATGACTTCATCCTGATGTTGCTCCAGGACACGACAACATGCATGTAATTACAGGCTGCGGTGCTGCTGCTGGTGAATGTCACCCAACCGGATGGTGGGTATGAAAAAACAAAATCAACACTGTGTGATGTGTGATGTGGCCGAAGCAGAACGGCCTTCATTTTGGTTACAATACGGACCTCTGGCCGATCTGTCAACCTACAGCAGAAATAATGATGTATTCTCTGAGTCAAGTTGAAACTTCCCCTGCATTTCAGCCTCAGATGCAATCTCTGGAACGGTAAATTAAGCGGGTCAGGTCAATGACTAGTTGCGCTTCCAGCATGTCTGCCGTGTTTTTGGGTGAGAGACACTAATTTCAGAGCTTCCTCTAATCCTCATCACGCTGTCCAGCCTGAGGTCAGAGGCCGGATGTGATGACATCTGCTCTCCCTGTGGCAGCATGCGTCTAAATTTCCCCACTGCTGTTTACATTGACGCTGCCCATGTGAGACTTAAAACCACCCCACACCGGCCACAGGCATGCTGGTTAGGCACCCAAACATAACTGATCTGGTACTGTCCCCATTTCAAAGAGTGCGGGGTAACATCCGCACATTCCTCTCCTACACAAACAGGACCAAACCTGCACCATATTCCAATGGAAAACCAAGAGTACCAAAACAGTACCTAAACCAACAGTAGGCCCAGTATGGGTACGGCACAGAACTCTGCAGGGAAGGGCAGTCAGCTCTACTCACTTCTGTTATTTCCATGCATTATAATGAGACGTTGAGCGACAAGGCCATGTAGAAGAGGCCAGACAAACAATGCGGGTTCAAATGATCGTGATAATTACAGGCAGCCACTGTGCAATGAGTGTAGATTTAGTAGGGAGACGATCCAATAACAAACTCATATTGTATTTTTTTCATGTGTGGATACGCCTAGCTCTTATCTGTGGTATTTCAAGACAATATGTGGTAATGTTCCCAACAATCATCCTTTAGTTTACTTGGCAAAATATCCCTGTCTGGTAGGCAGGGAAACTTTCCAAAAACAATAGCGGAAGTTAGTCAATCAGGTCATCTGAATCAGAGCCCTTGGATGCGTACTGTCAGGGACAGGGGGGTCTGGAAAGGTGAGGAAGTGCGGTCAGTAAACGCCCAGTGCAGAAGGTTGGACAGACAGTTACTTGATAAGGCGTGCTGCGGATCATTTCGGGGAAGCGGCGCTGAGACTCTGGCAGGGAAGGATGGGAGTGAGTAGGCGGCGGGCTTTCCTGGTTTGCGACACGGAGACCCTTGGCTTCGGCGTTCGGACTACTTTGTCACGAGCTTCCTCTTTGCTCCACTTCCTCCACGGCCGAAGCAGACAGGCGGGCTGGTGAGATGACTCAGCAACCTGACTCACGCACCGGTTTTATTACAGCTCCCAGACACCCTGTGCTCAAGGCTTTTACTGTCAATAGTCAGGACCTGAAGGAAACTACTGGTGCAGCATTAACCCTGAATGCCAAAAAGTTGCCGTCTGAGTGAGAGAGTGAAAGAACTGAAAGCGTGCTTGAAGAGTTTCATTTCAAAATGCTACATTTCCATTTTAGGGAAAGAAAACAATCCTTTCCTTCATGTTCAATATGACTAAATACAGAGGAGGCACTCTGGATCATCAAGTGTTTTGTTTTGTCAACCAAGGACTTAAATTAGCCCTTAAAATCTGACATAATTCCTTCTTGTGTTTTGGTCATCTTGCAAGACTGGGTGGTGGATATCTCATGTAGGAATCTTCAGTTCCCAGAAATGCAGCTTATATAACAAAACAATCTCGTGCCTGAGAGTTAGCAGAGCACAAAAGAGGGCTGGAGCAAATGAAGCCAAGTAGAAAAGCACTGCAGGAGTAGGCCAGTATGTCAATAAGGCAGTGCCAAGCCTGTGTGTCTGTGCCACTGTCCCTGCTTCTCGAACTGCTGCATTTGTCCTTGGCAAAGGGAACAAGTGCTCCACAGAGGGAACATGTGCCCTTCTCCGCTGCTACGCTACTATCAATCTATTATACAGGAAGTAAGGCAAATGCACAGCACAGCAATTAATTTTGTAAAACTGTATATATCTGCTTCAGATCATGAAGCCAGGGGTATTAATCTGCGGACAGATGCAGTGACACAGCCTGCCATACTGACCTCTCCCTTCTTGACCGTCATGGACTGCCTGCGCGGGGTGATCTCTTCATTGATACTGGACAGGAAGTTCTGGGAGATGCGCAGTGCGTCCTGTAACAGGGGGTAGTCTGGGTGGTTGGAGGGCGTGTGCTTCAGTAGGTCCTATAGACATTTTTTAAAAAAAATCAAATCGCAGTGTTAAATGTGATCATTCGTACATCCTCATAGGGACATTCTGTGTCATGCAGACAGACAACATGAGGCTCGCTTTAAAAGACATCGTAGCGGCTTGACTTACATGCAGGACCAGGGTGCTGCGTGTCACTCTGTCCACGGGTTTATACAAAAGAACTGAGGAGGAGGAAGAGTCACAGCATTTCAGTTCAACAGGCCCAGTCATAGCACAACTAGTTGCAGTGGGGTGGGGGGGGGTGCCAGTCATTTCATACAGGACTTACTTTCCAGTGAATATTTTGCAGACTGGTGTTTGCAGTCCTTTTTGCTTTTGATCTTGAGATTCTAGCAGGGAGGGGCATTCAGAAGGAAAACAGTCCCGTTAAACCACAGCAATTACCCAGCAGAACCGTTATGACAATCAACACCGCTGTAAAGAGCTACTCAGCTAAAGACATGTACTGTGACGAGTGTTAAAACTGCCCTGTCATCACTTGCCCGGGGCAGCTGTAAAACATCAAACGCCAGCCCGCCACATGTCCCGTGTCCTGCTGCGTGTGCGGCGTGATTACATACCTCCGATATCTCAGCAAACTGGATGTTTGCCTGGCAGCACTTGTCGGCCGTCTCCACAGCAACCTTGTAGTTGTCCACAAAGGCCCGGTACAGTCCAAGCTGGCTGGCCTATAGGGCACGAGGGGAGATTAGATTCATTCCCGAATAGAGCAGATAGATTTTATTTTTTTATTTTATATAGTATGCTGTGCTCAAGCATGATTTGGCATATGGTAATATTATAGGATTATGGGAGGAATGGACCCATTTGATGAGTGTGTATGCATCTGTGTGAGAGAGAGAATAGGAAAATATGTGCTCACATTTATATATATATATATACAACCATGGGTGGTTGTGTGTGCGTGTGTGTGCGTGTGCGTGTGTGTGCATGTGTGTGCATGCGTGTGCTTCATCTTTTTCATCAAACACTGAAATAGTGAGGTAGCTCTATTCAGAGAGCGTTTTGTTCTCCTTTACTGGCTGTCCTGTGGTAAAGCAAGGCTTTTATCTGAGCAGGAGATGACTCCAGGCAGTCTACTCACATGTGTGCTGCAAGGTCCACTAAACATTACTAGCAGGCAAAAACTCCTTCTTTCTACCCCTGAAGTCTGCAGTCATTAACTATCATTAATAATATTTAAGGAGTGCTAAAACGCACTTTCTGAACGTGACCGGCTTGACTCATACTGACTGGTTTGATCAAAAACCAACATAGTATTTGGTGCTGAGAGGCTCTGCCACTCTTCTTTTGAATTGAGCTTTGAAAGTGTTTGACTAATATGTAGTTTGCTTCACTAGAGATCATCATTATCTGATGTTTGGAGAGGTCTATGCGTTGTACTTACGCAAAGTGAATTTGAACTCACTTTGAGGGATTGCTGAAAGCCACATGACTGATGTCTGATCAAGAACCAACACGCCTTTTTGATGCTTGAACGGCAGCATTAAAGCTGCACTAGGCAACTTCACACACTGGTGGCTGCAAATAGCAGGTGGAGGTGACTTCAATAACCAGAAACCATGTAACGTAAAGGTCAGTAAACTGGCTGGTGGAGGCGGACAAATCAAGTCAAGGTTATTTAGATAGCCCTTCACAAACAAGCCTCAAAGGACTCTACAGGCCTACTGTAACTAGGCTCATAGGCTCCTCAATTAGGAGGGGTGGGGTGCTGCTCTCTGTTGCAGCCCCACTTTGTGATTTAGGCTCTAATCATTTTAAAGTATTACAAGCATACCAGTTTCTGGAAGAGATCGCCAACACACTGCTGGTTGCTCCAGTCCTGGACTCTGGGCAGCAGGGCATCGTAGAAGTCCTTGTGAATCTCATGAAGCTCTGGCACCTTGAAGAAGATGGTTTCGATCTGCTGGATGGTCAGCATCGGCTGAGAGGTGGTGGCCGCTGCCCTCAGAGGCTTCATGGGCTGAACAGTTAATCAGTCCATAAGTGGAAGCAGTTATTTAATGTACAGTGCAAACAACATCCGCATCTCTCAACGAGTCAGTCTTAAAATCATTTTGTTTCTTAAAACAAGTGAACAATTCTGCCAAGGGAGAGAGATAACACCAGTGATCTCCAGTGCAGTTTCAGGAATTTTCTAATAACAAGTGAGAATAAATAAAAGTGAAAAGGCTGAACAATGAAAAATAAAATTAATTAATACATAAAATTAGTGGTAAAATTAGTTGATGTCGACTCATTCGCTAAAGGTGTGCAATGAACTTACGATTAAAAGGGCCTCCAGGTGGCTGAGGTAGGTCTCCTCACTGGCCAGGATCCCTGACAGAACCCATTTCCTCATCTCCAGACCCTTCTCCTGATCCAGCTCCACCTGGGAGGAAGATTGTGTGAGAGAGAGAGAGAAAGCGATTGGGAGACATGACGGGAGGACAGACTTGAATTGTAAACAGGTTTGATCTATTCTAGACTGACCCATCTGCAGTGTTCAGTAAGACCTCAGAGACACTGTTTGACCAGTTTGACCAGTTTATACCAAACAGGTCGAAGACATCAGGTCATCGCGGTGCATGATCTCATGTCAATAAGGAGCACCGAGCAAAGCTGCATCAAGCCCCATTATACAGTATTGGCTGGATAGCTGGAGCTATATGGAGAGTCC
>CABFOP010096782.1:0-11153 GCA_900683385.1 Anoplogaster cornuta | reverse complement strand
GTTTATTATCATTTGCCACATAATTAAAGCAACCTCGTGCTAAATTTAAGAAAAATGTAATAATTATCCGATTAGTCGACTAATCGTTTCAATAGTCGGTGACTAGTCGACTATCAAAATAGTCGTTAGTTGCAGCCCTACAGACAATGGAAATAAATTTAGCAAATAATCAGTAATCAGTATGTTGGCTGTGTTCACAACGATCATCTGTGCATATATTTGCGCAGATTCTCTGATCTTTATAACATCTGATAAGGTCTGATCTGACTTCTGTAAACATATAAAGCTTTGCATGGGCTCGCAGCTTCGTATCTATCTGATCTAACTGGCCCCTACATCCCCCCACATGCCCTTCGTTCACAGGACGCTGGCTACTTCTCTATTCTGAGAATTAAGAAGAAATCAGCAGAGCTATTTCCTATTGAGCTCCCTGGAACCAACTCCCTCTTGTATGCATAGGGCGCCTCAGGCTGGTGGTGCCAGATTAGGCTACCTTAGGCAGATAATGTAAGCTTGCTATGTCCTCCACTCTATTCTAGTACTTTTATTCAGTCCTCAACTTTCCACTCTGTTTTATTATGCTTTGGCTCTGATTGTATTCTGTCATAATAATGACAAAATGACTTAATTAGGCCTGAAAAGTCACCCGAGGCATTCCTGTAAGGCCGCTAGAGCCTTCTAGTTCAGCATTATGCATTTTGTTAGGCCTGTAAAGTCCTTTGAGGCTTGTTTGTGATAGGGCTATATAAATAAACTTGATTTGACTTGACTTGAGGTTCACTTATTTTTGCACCTGCATTTATTCCCTTTAAACTCTGTGGTTCAGCTTCAGTTTACTTCATACACACATTTCTCAAAACATATATGAAATTGGCAAATATAAATCCTTGCACGGTAAAAAAACAAAATTTCTATAATTGCAAGAGGGGTTCACAAGTGTGTGTCTGTGTCTGTGTGTGTGTGCGTGTGTGTGTGTGTGTGTGTTACCATGGTTTTCTGTGTTAGGCTGGTTGAAGCTCTCAGGGTGGATGAAGCCCAGTCCATCCAGGCCAGGGTCCATAGGAGCAGAGCTGTAGGCCTGGTCAGGCATCAGAGCATCATTGCCATAACTCACCCTGCCATCGGCCTGGAAACACAGGGGACACATTACTCTGTATGTGTATGTGCAGGATGGGGAAGCTTACATTCAATCCATTATTTTCCAACCCTGTGTATATGTGTATATATGTATGGATGCGCATGTGTCTGCATGCACGCGTTGTATGCATCTTTCTCTTGTGTTACTTTGAAGAAGCTAGGTGGTTCTATTTATATATGCGTGAGAGAGTGCAGTTTATACAAGAAAGAGAGAGCGAGTGCATATGTGAGTGGGTGCAACTCAACTCACCCTCCCGTCGCTCTGCAGGGAAGAGACTTGCTGAGACAGCTCAGACTGAACTCTCTGCATTAGAACAGCTACGGAGAAAGAGAGAAGGGGAGTGTGAGTGAGAGAGAGCCAACAGAAAAAAACAAAACATGGATGGGAGCTGTGGTGGGAGCCAGAGGAAAAACTGCAAGCATAGTTAAGTCCATACAGCACTCCTGTCCTGTTTACTCAACACTTAAGCTAGACTGGCTATGGAGATGCTGTATTCCTAGGCCATCCATCACCATAATTCACAGACATGCTACAAAACATGTTTTAGTACTTTATAACAAAGTCAGCACTACAGAAGTGGGGTTACTTGATATAACAAGTGCAGAGTCTGTACAGTCCCACTGCACATCCATGACAATGATATATAGGCCTAATTAATTAGCAGGCTATTTGAATGTGATCTCATCCCTCTGGCTCCCTGATCAGCTGTCTTCATCTCTTCTCTCTCTGAGATGAAGTAACATTACTTTACTTGGTTTGCTAGTTAATATTAGCAACTGAACCATTAGCACAGGTCACACTTGAAAATTAGACCTAGGTCTAAATGTGATTTACCTGTTTAAATAAAGGCTAAATAAATAAAATTAGCAAACATAGCATATTGCATACATACTTAGCACGGTTTATAGAACATACTATTATGATTCTTATAGATTCATTCTTATACATTTCCCTTTACTAATGATTCTCTCTACAAGTAAAATACATTTTATTATTTATTTATTTTGTGACCTCACACCTACTATGTTTCTACTAACATTAGGCTTTTTAACCATCCAATCAGCTACTACAGACCAGGACAAGAGGCGACCCACCCGACTGTAAAATCCACAGATAGTGCTGTATATCTTTAGTTCTGTATACAGTAAGTAGCTATGCCTATAAATCAGTCATGCATAGGAATGAAGCCCACACTTACAAACTTGATCTTGGATCTCATTAGCCACACCTGGCACCTTGAAAAGAAGCCCCAGTGATTGGTTCATCCTCTCATCAATCACACGTAGGTGGGTCAGAACCTGAGGATCAGACAACGGCCAAAGCAGTTCCATTAGAAACTGTGTAACTGTTTAACACATAAGCACAAATGTAGACATAAAACTGGTTAAGAAGTGCAAATCTATTTACATGTACCATCTCAAGTCATACTTCTCTACACAGATTCATATGTGATGGGCAAACACAATACACCATTTAATTTTATGACCACTCTGTAATAATTTAGCAATCCATGCATTTGAGCTCCTGTTAAGACACTGAAGGTTTAATGTGGTTAAAGGTTGTGACTGAGTGTATGTGTGAGTTAGTACCTGAGGTCGGATCTGTGCAGCCTTCTTGGGGTCAACTGTGCGGACATGCTCGTAATGTTTCATGGTGTGTTGCCTATCCTTCTGCTCTGCACGCACATACTTCTTCAACAGACTCAACACCTGACGAGGCTGGTGGTGGCAGAGTTGTATAATGTTAGTGGGATTATTACATTCAATGGTGCGTTACACAGGGTTCCTACACTTTCCTAATCAAATTCCATGTCTTTTCTTAAACTATTCCATGACATAATTTCACACAGTTTATTTGACTCCTATTTATTTTAATTATCTTTATTGTGCGGCTTTGTGTTGCATTAGCTGCTATTGATTGTATTGTGTTGGTTTGTTAACAATAAACAATACAAATTTGATCACAAAAGAAAGAATATCCCAGGTTTTATTTCTGGCTACAACTATCACTATCACATAATATCATTATTTAATTATTTGGGTTTTTATTCTTCTTTTTATTTATTCTGGATCAACAAAAGCAGCCAAGCTTCACATTAAACATTTGACCGGTTGGAAAAAAGAAGATCAACAAGATCCACAACCAAACTAGTGGAACTTTGTGGAGTTTTATACTCCTTAACTGAATGTGCCTCACTGTACAAATAACCATGACTTCATGCGTTAACAGCTCTGTCTTCAATGAAAGGTGAAGAGGTCTGAGTGTATGCAATATGTATGTAATGTGTGTATATATGTGTGTGTGTGTGTGTGTGTGTGTGTGTGTGTGTGTGTGTGTGTACCCGTGGAGGGTTGGCCTGCAGGGCACTGAGGTAATTTTCCAGAGCCAGGCGTCGGCGGCTGTTGAGCAAGGCCTCCACCCGGGCCATGTGGGTCTCCACCAGCTGCTGCCTCTCTCCTGCTGCCTCTTGCTCCAGAGCCTCCACCTTCTCCTGGAAATGCTGTGACAGCATTACAAATACTTTAGGGCATACACAAATAGGTTTGAATACATTTACAAATCGGCTTAACAATGTAGCAGATCAAATAAATGCACAAAACAGTTTCAATACATGTACAAATAGTAACATAAGAAACAGAGGAAGATGTGGTGTGCGTGTCCCAAACCTGGATGACAGCTTTCTTATCAGCACGAGGAAGATTCTTCGCCTGCCTCTCAGCCTCCTCCCACTCCCTCATGACCTACACAGACAAAGTGATAATGTGATTCACCAGACAACCTTCTGAGCACCATGACAGGGCAGTGTACCAGGCAACGCAAATTGAAGCAAGACTCGGGGCATGCCCTAATGGTTATGAATGGAGTGAATGTTAGCCCTGGTACGCACATACCTGGGACATCCTTTCACGGTGCTTGGCCTCCAGGCTTTCCTTGGCCTTCTGGAAGTCCGCGTGTTCACTGTCGTCCCCGGGAGAATCGAGGTAGCGATCCACGGCATCAGGAGGACTGGGGGCCATGGTGGGCACTGGTGGGGGAACGAGGAGGGAGGAATCAAACATAATGCAGGGGAAGGTAGAGTGAGGGGTAAAAATGAGGATGGTGCAATAGGAGAGACACAGAGGACGGTAGGAAAGACAAAGGGGAGGATGCATAAAAGAAAAAGGAGAGGGGACACATTGATCCCTTTGAGCGTGAAACCTGTAGTGCATTCCATATAGGCGACATTACAGTTCAGTTCTTATATTTCTACTCAAGACACATAGAGAAAGGTCATCACTGCAAGTTCAAAACCAGTTAGTAAGAACAGCAAAATGTTAATAATTAAAACAAATTGGTTAATACCTATAATAGGTTAGGTACATACACAAAATAGTTTTAATACATACACAAATACTGGTGTAAAACACACATAGGTTATCAGAGGACAAGGGCGACTAGCTTCCCAGTAAGTGAGTGGGTGGGTGTGTCTGCGCATGTCTGTGTTTGTGTTTGTTTTATGTGGGAGACTGGAGATAAGATGAAAAGTGCGGAGTCAGGATCAGGGCAGGCGCTGTGTCATCCGCTCCCCCTGAGGAGTGTTGTGCTTAACTGGGTGGAAAGTGCTAGAAAACAAAAGAAAGAGCCATGCTGGGAAACAGAGAATCAACTTATTAACCCCCTCCTCCAAAAAACACACACACTGTGGTTATCCAGACAATTTAACACTCTGGTTAAGACATGATGACGTCATTAATGAATAGGCACTACTACAGAGCTGCAGCTTACTAATACACACTACATTACAACGCATGCAAGCACAAACATGCACACAAATGGACAGTTCAGTATTTACACATACTATAAGAAATATCTGTTTGTGTTACTGAGCTGATTAGTAAAAGTTGGAGTGAGTGATTAAATCACTTGGAAAGTGAATGAGTGCTTCATGTGAGTGTGAAGGACAGTGTCATGGCGGTTATCCACAAGGAACAGTCAATTGATCTGCTTCACTTCACTTTTTTTTTCCCTTCATTTTCCTACAATTGAAGTTTTTTAGCCTGTTGACCGTGTTAAGATCAAGATCTCAAGTTCTGCATTCAGAAAATTCTTTCTGTGAAAGGTACACAGACACACAAAAAAAAACCTTTGTTGGGAAACAATGAAGTAGAACATGTTAACAAAGGCGCACACTTGAAGAGTTTAAGCATACAAAGGATTTTATTAAAGCTCTGTGCAGGGAGAGTGACCATCTGCAACAGACTAAAGTGTCTTTCCCCTTCCATTCAAAGACAAGTATAAGCTTGCTGAGAAAAAAATCTTGTAATATTATATACTTCACTCGCTGGTGAGCAACCAAACACACTTATCAGTGTTCCAAGTGGTTAAGGAGGAGATGATCCAGGGAAAGAGAGAGTGAATGAGAGAGACAGAGAGACAATCCCCGCCAGCCTGAGGAGAGGAATCAGGCCAGTAGTCGGGACAGGTCAGGGCTCATGCAGCTCCGGTCCAGGGACTTACATGAGCTGCTGCAGACAGCTTGGCAGTACTCCTCCGAATCAAAGTTATTCCTGTTGCCCCCACAGCCCCCAAACAAGAAGGGGGCACAGCGGCCCTTCTCAGGCACGAAGTACCAACGCTCCAGCATGGCATGGCATGGGCCTGACTCAGCACGTGCCCAACAAACCGCTGAGATATGTACACACACACGTAAATCAAATATATAAAAAAAATAAAACATGAATGCAAGATGTGCATATCTACATTTCACATGAAAAATATTTTTAAACATATGCCACTTGATATCGAATTAAGATACCAACTCACCGGGGATGGAAAAATGTGAACAAAGCGCATGTGTCTACGAGCCCCTCTCAAGTTCTCACCTCGAACGACTTCCTCAACCGATTCGGTGGTGGTGGTGGTGGTGGTTGTCATGGCAATGTTAGCATTGTGCTCATCACTATCCCGCTCATCGGTCGCATCGTCGTCCTCGTCATCCTCATCGTCATCGTCGTCTTCGTCGCCGTCTCCATTCTCATCCCTGTCAAAAGCCTCCTCCTCTTCGTCCTCATCCTCGTCATCTTCTGTGGTGGCAGGCTCTGCATCTGCCTGACGGGACATGCTATGGCGAGAGTGAGAGTGTCAGTCAATACGTCCGTAAGTGCGCATGTGCGTGTGTGTGTGTCTGATTAAATGAGTGGATGCATTCAACAGCACAGCCTTTGATTGATGCTGTTGTGTCCACATGTGTGAATGATGATACCTGTTATCAGAGTATTCAGCCTCGGCTCCACCCCACCAGACGTCTGACTCCTCCCCTTCCAGCTCGACGCTATCTGACTCCCGTTCCGCCTCCGCTGGACAGCAGACAAATTCCACGCCTCGGAAACGGTCAATACCACACGGCAACAGCATCCCATAGTCGTGGAGATTCATGGAGCGGTCACCGCAGGACTAATAATAATGACGGTCATTAATCATACAGTTCTTACAACGCTCCACTGACTTCTATGAGTCATCTACAAACAGCATCCAAGATGAAAATGTACAACAATAAATCATATCAAGCCTTATGAGAATTGGCATTATTGTGGTAAACATGGGTGACTGCACATGAATGAACAATGAGAAAAAGAACAGGAATAAAGACAACACAAATCAGAATAAAGTGGCAGAGTCACAGCCTTGTATATGACAAACGATATGAAGTTGCTGTCTTATTGTCTCTCCTCACCTCTTTGGCTACAGTGTGCCAGTGCAGGTGGCTCTCACACTGGTCCATGCGTTCCTGGTGCAGGAATTTACACTTATCGGGAACGAGCAGGGCATCGCTCACAAACTCCCCGACTGCAACACAAAAATGCTTTTGTTCTTCACAAATCATAATATATGCACACATGCACGGTATCACACAGACACACACACACACACACACACAAACAAACAAACACCATCAAAACTGCTTACCCAGGCAGCGGTGTGGTACCACAATGTGTGTGTGACTGCGGCATTGCTTGCGACCCTTCTTGCACCAGTTCTGGATGCTGACAGGCTGGTTGGCCTCTACAACATTCGTGATCTGCAATTCTGGATACACCTGGAGAAAAGGTGACAGCTCTGGGTTTATGCACAAGCACCGTGTCCTGGATCTTTTTCTTTTCTTTTTTTTACCTCCTCCAGCAATTTTTCATGTTCCCATCTTTTATATATGCCTATAACGATCATCTTCCCTCTTTAAACCCCTGTGTCCTCTCTTAATGCCTCCCTTCCTCCTATATTTCACCTCATCTGTCTCCCTCTCCGCTGTCTCTCTCTGTTTCTCTGTCTATAACGCTCTCTCCCTCTATTTCGTACCTCTTGGCAGTACTGCAGGATGCCCTCCTTGGTGCCAATGCAGCTCTTGGTGCCCGAGGGGTCGGACTCCCATTTGCCACTCTGCACGCTGATATGCATGTTGAGCTTCCCACAGAACATGGCCACCTGGGGCTCTGCTAGCAAACCCACAGAGTCATCAGCAGGCACCTAGAGAAACAAAGGGAAAGAGGGGAATGAAGCAAGGGAAAGGAGGAGAGAGAAGTATTGATTTCATTGGAGTGTTTTTACCAAAATGGCAAGCATACAGTTTGACTGTAAATATCTCCTTATGTAGCTTGTGCATATATCCCCTATCACTTTATTTCCATTTGTCCCTCACACTCAAGCCTGCACATACATTTGCCTCTCCATACTGTATCAGGATTAGAATGTTATAAGGCTCAAGGCCTCTGTGAATTAAAGTATAATGCCACTGTGCATGTACGCTATTACTCTAAAAAAGCATCAACACTGCTTTAAGTCAGAGCCAGGAAAGGCACTCTGCTTAACCACTTACAGCCCACAAGCCAGAGAGCTCAGCATTATACTGTAGCTACATTGCAGCATGTGTGCCAGCCATATTAGCCTGTGTCTTGCTAAGTCAATACGTTGTATTCATTTCCCATATGAGAGAAAGTAATGGGAGAGTTCAGAGAGAGAAACCACCATATAGCCTACTATAGCAAAGCAGAGAGAAAGGCATCAACTAAGAGCACTATAGGCTACAATGATCCAGCTGTGAGTCAATATAAGCACAAACAACCTCTTGTTCCCACTGACCTGGCTTTAGCTTACTGGTCACAATGTCCCCCTAAACTGTCCAACGGGACACGTAGCACTCTGCTCTCATTGTTTTTCCTTTCCTTTTGTTTATTTTGATACAATTGGAGGAAGTCTCAATGTACCTCGCCTTCTAGGCCTTCTGACAGACAAAGGACAAGACTGATGCTGCAAGCTGACCAAACGCTAGCCACCAAGCCATCTGTTGCCATTTTAATGGAAAAATAACTAATTCAGAGTTGATGCTGTGTTTGCTTGTGAAGTAATGCACAACAATAGCATCACATGAGTCATGATGGGATGGCGTAATGTGACTCGCTTTGCACCTTATCAGCCTGCTGCAGACTGTGATCACTCATTCAGATGCGTGACAGAATCTATTCTGGCTTTAAATACCTTGCATCATAGAGGGCATCCATCTTGCCCTTTCTGTTTGAATGGTAACTGGAATAGCACAAAATCACAACTACAGCTGTGAGCAATGAGTGCATGAACCAAGACCCAACTGAATCCAAGGAGTGCTAAGGGAATATCTGTTACGCTATAGAATAGAAAATAAACTTGGGTTTAAAGCATTTGTGATCAAATGTTAACTCAGAATGGTGGCCTTGATATCTACCGACTAGTAGTTCAAACCGTTAATATAATAATAATAAAATAAATAATAAATAAATACATCATTCCAAGTGAGGTTGTTCACCTCCTGCATCACCACACTTCACTTTGCCCTTGAGATCACTTTCCCTAATGAATAAGATATAGCACAGGGGATAGTTACATCAGACCATATGTATTGGTAAATTGCTTCTGTGTTTACTAATCTGGTACTACACTGATGTAAGACCAGTTTGATCTAACACAAAAAAATAGCTAAAGATTTGTTTTTGTTTTTAACCCTATCCGACTGTAATAGAGTATATCAGGCTATGCCAGTGTGCAGAGAGGTGTATTATATTATATATTGCTGAAAAGCCTATTTGACTCTGTCCTTCCATCATGACTCAGCCTACAAAACACACAATTCAGACACCGCACTGCATTCCAGCCCCAACGCATGTTGATGGAATAGACTACTTGCAGCCTTCCTCTACGCAATGGCTGAACTGAAGTGGGTATTTTTGCAAAATAGGCAGGCTATCAGAAATATTTGAATCCTGATATCATGTGAGCCTTATAAAATAGAACATGGTACTGATATCATTATTTTTAGAAAGATATTAATATTACGATATTACAGCAAAACTATGAACTATATATATTTTAGGAATATTATAGTGATACCATAGGAGATAAAATACCATAAAGTATGATAAGGTCACCAGAAACTCACTATTGAGTACCACCTACGTACTACAAGACACTATAGGAATATTTTAGTGATTTTTCATGAAGGAAATTGTTGAATGCGACAACAAATCAAAGTATGTCTCTTGCATAACTGCATAACTGTAGAGATGTTTTCACTGCAACATGCAGGGTTTGGTTTGTGCTGCTGGGAGTGTTATTATCTGGACTCTACACTCCAGGAACACTCCCCCTGTCCGTATGCGCAAGCGAGAAAACATGGCACTGTTACTGATTCGCATTTTTGCAATCTGGGCCCTGTATGCCATATTTCCAACTGGGACTGTACTGTGTAATTCTCGCTGGTTGACGATTGTGGTCAAGCGCAGCAGCAGCAGCAGCAGCAGACGCCATCTTGCTTGTGTCAAACTAGGCTGCATCCCTTTCTCCTTCTCCTCGGCACTATCACCACCACTGCTGCTGGAGAAGTGCAACCATGAACAACTGGGCTATAGGGCGACGCAACACCCAACAATGCAGCCTACCAGCAGCCACAGAGCCGAGCCTCCACCGACATCAGCTGAGAGGACTCACATCCGAGTTATAACTGCTCGTAGGGGATTTGACGTAGCCTGGCAAAAAAAAATCTGCAACGTTGACATGTTTGACCCTTTAACACTTTGACTGAGGCAAATTGCCTATCACTGCCCTTAAAGTGAGATGACGTTTTATTAGCCTAAAAGCAGTTATGTGGCCACAAGCACAACGGTTTACCATGGCCACCCAGTTTTAATTTACAGCAACGGCTCACTCTCTTCGTCTGTCGGTTTATTTTGTCACCGACGACCTAACTAACGATAACAAATAAGCGATACAGGGCGTTTAACAAACATGACTTCAGACAAACATGTCCAACATGGCAGTGCCAAGCTGTCAATCACACTGACGTCTAACGGTAGGCCTTGGTAGCATTGGTGCCGTTAGCGGCTGGTTTATCCACGCTATCCCACGCAGTAACGTTAAACCCGCCGAAGCCACAGACACCAACCGTTGATGGTCTCGTACGAGTCAAGCTAAAACAAAACGGTCAACTCGTCCGGGTTGTAACGTTAGGCCCCGGCTAAACGCAGTAACGTTAGTAGCCTCACATGAGACTCTACAGCATTCTACAGTAGAGTCTCACTCGTTGCCCCCCAAAATCAGGAAAACGAAAATTCGCCGCCGACATACTTATTCAAAAATGCACCAATCTCAAATAAAAAGTACTGCTGAGGAAACCACATGAATTTTCTCAAAAACATGCGTGGTGGTGTTATGAAATATTCCGTAAATTTGAAGTAACGGGTCCATTTGTCTGCTCGGTCACGGTTCTGCTTCGGTTTTCCGCGTATAAACTGCTCAACAGCGCCATCGCCGTTGTCTCGTGTTCGACAAAACCCATTCATTTCTATGTGACATGTAATACCACCTAGCAACGGCGATGGCGCTGTTGAGCAGTTTATACACGGAAAACCGAAGCAGAACCGTGACCGAGCAGACAAATGGACCCGCTACTTCAAATTTACGGAATATTTCACAAAACAAACACCCTGTACTCAGAGACAACTCCTGTGGCTTT
>CABFOP010096700.1:0-15595 GCA_900683385.1 Anoplogaster cornuta | reverse complement strand
GCCTGTGGAAATCCACCAAGCTCCAGGTTCATCGTATCTATCTTAAAGAGCTTTTAACTGAATTCAATATGATGGCTATGGATGCGAGGGCTTCTTATTTCTCTCATCTCCTCTAGTAGGCGAAATCCCAAAGTCATATTTGACACCATAAATAATATTGTCAGTCCGGCACCACCTGCTGTAACTATTTTTTTTCAAATAAGGACTGCAGTAATTTTCGTTCGTTTTTTGTGGACAAGGTTCTTGATGTTAGGTCTAGCATCACCCCTTCTTCCTCTCTCCCTCCCTGTCTGCCCAACCCGGCAGCCAATTTTGAGTTTTTCTCCTATCTCCCTGCAAGACCTAACTGATGTAGTGAGCTCCATGAAAACTTCCTCCAGTCCCCTTGACATTTTACCAACGTCTATGCTGCAAAATGTGTTTAGATCTGTGGGCCCGTGTCTGGTCTCTATCATCGACAGCTCGCTGGAATCTGGTTGTGTCCCCTTCCTATCTCTCAGATAGGAATTTGGCTGTGTCTGAGTCTGCTGCCTTATCCTGTGGTTATTCATGCTTTTATTACCTTTTATTACCTCTCGGTTAGATTATTGTAATTCCTTGTTTATAGGTTTGGATCAGTCGTCTCTTCATTGTCTGCAGTTAGTTCAAAATGCAGCCGCGCGTCTTCTAACTGGAACAAGAAAACATGACCACATAACACCAGTACTGGCTTCACTACACTGGCTTCCCGTCCGTTTCAGAATTGAGTTTAAGATTTTATTGCTTGTTTTTAAGGTTTTTAATGGACTGGCCCCACCCTATCTAGCAGAACTTGTGTTTCACAATCCTATGTTTCATAGGATTGTGATTTCTGGAAACCAGTTTAACTCAGGTTTTTAAACCCGTTCTAACTTGGTTTAACTGTACGCAAATTGTAAAGGATCTAGTCGTTCCTCAACATGCATTAAAACCTCAAACGTTCTACAATTTTCAGTGAAATGTTTGACAGCAAACTCTAGGCTAGGTTCCCCTAGCTTTCAGTGGTCTACCTCCTGAAGGACTTAATCAGCTTCTTACCCCTGTGCTTGAATGATACCCCACAATCCTGAGGCCCCAAGAATAGAAGTGCTCTCATTCCAAAGTTTTGTACTTGAACGTGCCACTGCTGCCATCAGCCCTTATACATGGGCCTCTGTGGGGGGCACTGGCAAGCTGTTCATATTATGTTGGCACGGCTGTTCTCACAGTGTGGCCTGCTGGAGCAGCAAAGTGAGTGTGTGTTAGCGATGGAAAAAGATTAAGCTAGATGGTGTTCACAAGAGACAGAACAAGAGAAGGAGCGTGAAAGCTAGACAGTGAAACAAGTAAGTGATAGATTGAAAGAAGGGTGGAGGCCGGTCTTTTGTCAGATGCTGATGTAGAAAGTACCACACCAAAGTCACCGCTCCAGGATGATTTGAAACCGACAGTAGTGAAGGTTATCGCCAGTGTCCCAGACAGAAGAAACCCAGAGACAGTAGGGGGTAATCAGACACGCGCACAGCACACAGCCATAAAGGTTAAGCGCTCTCTCTCAAAGCTTTTTAATCTTTCTCCTCGGGGCGAGCGGAGAAAGACGCAGTGCTGTGCCTGACAAGATTACAGCGTGCAGTGCAGTCGTAGCCGAGTGAAAGGCTCATTGTAAGTCATTGTTATGGCTGTTGTACATGCCAGTGGCACATAAGCTCTTGATTAGCTCTTGCTGTGCGTGATTCTGCGTTTGCACCGCTGGAATTATGGGCTTTAGTTTAGTGTTTTATTGAGGGAGAATGGAGCATGTACTTGTCTAATTGTTTTCAGTCACTTCCCAATCAATGGTCTTCAAGGCACTGCAGTATAATGGCTTTGAAAAGGTGACAGATTTTTCAGCATGGATTGTTAAACAACAGCAGTGGATCAGAGTAAACATCGAGAAACTTCCTTTTCAGGAGCAGGCTTGTAAATCCATCTGCATGTTTTCGGTCACTCACTCACTAGAACGCATCTCAGCTTTTATCATTCCATCTAGTTTGTTCAATTTTGTTTTCTGTCACTCTCCTCCATATCTGCAGGACAACGTGCTGAATATTATCAATCAGATCATGGATGAATGTATCCCTAATGACCGGGCCAACAGAGACTTCTGTGTCAAGTTCCCCGAGGAGATTCGTCATGACAACTTGGCAGGGCAGCTGTGGTTTGGCGCTGAGGTAGGGTATTCCCACAGCATCAGAATCCGTAAGAAAACAACCTTGCACAAGTCCTACACGCGTGCAATTGCACACATGTATTCACACACGCGTGCACACACCAAGAACACTATATTTAATTTTTACAGTGTCACTCTTGCTCAGTCTTCAGGCATTTGTAACCATAATTTTGCCGATTCTAATTCCTTCATCTACGGGCAAGATCATTTACGATGTGAGTGTTCTTGTGCAGTGTTTGGCCGCTGGCTCCATCATCATGAACAGGGAGATAGAGAGCATGGCCATGAGGCCCCTGGCGAAGGACCTGACACGCAGCCTGGAGGAGGTACGCAACATCACCAGAGACCAGGCCCTGAGGGACCTCAACTTGTACACAGACCGCATGAAGGATGCACTGCGCCACTTCGACAGCCTTTTTGCTGAGTTTGAGCTCAGGTAAGTTGTGACTAGACATGTTAGCAGTTTCAGCATCCTTCAATTTAGATTTAAGCTTAATAGTAATCTAGTAATCCGTTGCTGTTACATTCTGCTTCCTCCCTCTTCTTCCATTGCCAGTTATGTGTCAGCCATGGTGCCTGTGAAGTCTCCCAAAGAATACTATGTACAGCAGGAGGTGATCGTGCTCTTCTGTGAGACCGTGGAGAGGTGAGTTTACAGAAGAACAAACAGTCATGAAGACCAAGAGAGAGGATAAGCCCGTGGAGTGCCGCCGACTTGGTTAGACTGAAGGTGGAAAATCTGAGTAATGCTTGGAGGAAATGCAGTGCTCTCCCCCTTTTTATAGCTTGCTTTCTGCTGTGCTTTTGTCTTAGAGCCCTGAAGCTGGGCTATCTCACACAAGATATGATCGATGACTATGAACCCGCACTGATGTTTACAATTCCCAGACTAGCCATTGTGTGGTAAGTGTTGCCTCTCCCCTCCCCTCTTCTGTCCAACCCTCTTCCTTTCTCCTCCACCCTCTTACGCTAACAGTTAAACATGTTTTATTTTTTTAGTGGGTTGGTTGTGTACTGTGAAGGTCCACTCAACCTAGATCGAAAAGCAGAGGACATGTCTGAGCTCTTCCGGCCCTTCCGCACTTTATTGAAGAAAATCAGGTATAGTCCATAAGTATTAAATCTGGGTCAAACAACATTACCAAACGTTGAGCCATCCTCGTATTGTGACACTACGCAAAATACCATAGGTGTTGCTACTGTATGTTAAAGCAGTGCTATGATGCTTTTCCAGGGACCTGCTGCAGACTCTGACTGAGGAGGAGTTGTTGACGCTGGAGAGGAACCTCTGTATCTCTCAGGACGGGGAGTTGTCCTCCAGCCAGGAGCTTGCCACGAGCACTGTACCAGCACCAGTCCCGGAGAACCACTCATCCTGCAGCCCCACTAATGACACTCCCAAGGGGGAGAGTGAGCAGGAGCAGCTGCCTCCATCTGTCTCTCCCGGCCAGGAGGAGGAGACGGGGGAAGTGGAAAAGGGCTGGGAGGAGATAGAAACTGAGAGGGGGGAGGAGGAACAGGAGCAGGAGCAGGGCCTGCTGTGCGAGGAGGCGGAGGAGGCCGAACTGGCCTGCTCCATGCAGTATGACGAGGAAGAGCTGGAGCAGCTCAACATGATGGTATACCGTGTGGGAGACGAGATGTCCACTCTCCTGTCACCTCCCAGCCAGGGCCACTCCCCAGCCCACAGAGGAGAGGCAGGAGGCTCCAGTGGGGCTTCCAGCACCGAAGCCTCTCCCCGCAGGCTACTGGGGTGCCGAGGAAGGAAAGGCCTCTACATAGAGGAGGAGGACAGGGTCTTCTTCATGGACGACCTGGATGCAGCGGGAGACGGCATCACCAGCATCTCAAGAGAGGCCTGTAGACGTCTGGCCTCACCCTCCAAAGCATCAGAGCCTGCCTGTCCTGTGCAGCGTAGGCCAGCACCCCTGTCAGACTCTGTCAGGAATGGCTGGCATGCTGAGGCCCAGTCAGAAGAGCCTTGCCCACAGCCACACGGCCGGAAGCCACAGTGTCCCGGTGCAAAGCAGCCCCCTTGCACCTCGGCCCCCAGCTCTGAACCCCTGCCTTACACTAACGGCTGGGAGGTGGGGTTGGAAGGGACCGCCACTGAGACTGCAGAGGTCATCGCCCACCGCATGGGCGGGATGAAGCTGTCTGCCACAGTCATCTTCAACCCTTGTTCCCCCAGCCTGACAGAGCTGGCCGTGGACAAGCTGCTGCTGCCACGGCCTACTTCCTCTGACATTGAACCCTGCAGCCCCCTGGTGGCCACTCACTGCCTGCTCAACTCCTGCGTCTGCTGCGGCAGCTGTGAGGACGGCCACGACGACGCCATCACCATGGAGAGCACTGGGCTAGGGCTGGGCCTCACCGTGGGATTGGACAAACGCTGCAAGAACCCACCTCCCAACGCTGTCATCCAATCGTCTGCTTGTCGCCTGCCCCCCCCAGGCCACGAGCTTCACAGTAAAGGAGAGCCCTCCCAGTTGACGCCTCCCTCTTCTCGCTGCTCCGCGGAGCCCTTGGTGGAGGACAGAGGCTCCCAGCTCTGCGAGAGGTGCCTGGTGATGGCCCCCGGGCACCAGACGCAGGACTGTAGCTCCAGCGGACCGGGTGGACCGTCCCCCTGCCACCACCAGTTGAGACCTGGGAAGAAGCAGCAGGCCAGCGGAGGCCGGGAGAAGGACAAGGAGATGGATGGGGACAAGCCAGGAAATAAAGATTTGGAGAGGGACACCAAAGAGGAAAGCAGAAAGAGCTCCAGGTAGGCTGTCATTTCTGGTCACTTTAATGGCTAAAGTGGGTTTTCTTTTATATCACAGTCTTGCATCAACATAACGATCTTTTTGTTATATTTCACCATATTTCATCATTCACTTCTCCTGTTGCTTTCATCAACTGTTTTTCCTTTTGCACTTTGGCTTATGTTTCCATCGCATATTTGTTTTCATTTTCTGTAACTTTTTTTCATTTCTTTTTGGATTATTTCTAGATTTCAGAACTCTCCCCTCAGCTCTGTGTCAGGTAGTGACTGTGAGAGTGTGTCAGTCACCACATGTAGTCTGTCAAGCAGTGCATATACTCCCAGGTAACCAATCACTCATGTAAGTGTGTGCGTGTGCGTGTGTGTCACTTAAGCATGCGTGTGTGTTTATGTATAATCTTTTCCTGCCCGCACTCGGTGACGGTGACAATAATTTGATTACATGCATAGATAAAAAAAACATGCTTTTTTTTATTGCATTCAGCCACATTCATGTCAATCACCCCTTCCTTTATGGGCTAAATTGACAGACATATAGTCAATGATAACTGATTCTTGCTCATTTGTGGGGCACAGAAAAATGTCACCCATGCTCGTTCCACAGGTCAACATCAGAACAATAGCAAAGAAAGTCAGTTAGGAAGAAAACTGCTCTAGTTAACAGCTTTGTATTGAGCTGAGGGAGTTCACCAACAATACAAATCTTGAGGCCTGTTTTTTCCATACACTATCCTTTTAAATGGATTCCCACTGCAGGAAAAGTTCACCCCAAAACGATGAATTTAGTCATTTACTGCTCACTCCGAAAAAATGTCCATCAAATCTCTCCACACATCTCATGATGCAGCATAATCAAAATGTTTTGTAGCCAAATGGTTGCACTATGGGTCCAAAGTCCAATATTTATCTCATTATCTCCTAATAATTTTTGTACAAACTTCAATGGAGTTGCGATTGACATGACGCGTGAGTAGTTAATCACTGTATTTTGGGGTGAATTATTCCTTAAGACAAGAATTTTCTTTTTATTTTTTGTTGGTAGCGAAGTAGCTAACTGAACATCAATGACTGAGACTGACGGATGTAATCCTGCTGGTGGTTTGTGAAGTTGTTTCCTTCTCAGTCACTACTTTATATTCTGCAGTCATCATTCTTCCCCTAAAGATTGAAATACACCATGTTTAGAATATACTGTGCTGTTGAGAATGATGATATGACAATCTTGGCCTGTTTTGCCTGTCTCTACCTTCTCCCTCTAGCCCTGTGAGCAGTCTGACCACCAGCTCAGGGATGTCAGAAGACCTGGACCATCAGGAGATCCAGCTGGCCCTGCAGGCTGCCAAGATGGCTGCCAGGAATAAGATTCGATCCCGCTTCCACAGCAGTAGTGACCTCATCCATCGTCTCTTTGTCTGTATATCAGGTAAAAGTCTCTCTCTCTCTTGATCACTCTCTCTATATATCTCTGTCTCTCTCATTCTGATATCTATTCTGCATTTGTTGTGAAATGCAGGTGTTGCTGATCAGCTGCAGACCAACTATGCCAGTGATCTTCGCAGCATCCTCAAAACGCTGTTTGAAGTCATGGCAACCAAGTGTGAGGAGGGGGACAATGACAAGCAAAATAAAGGTGCTTATACTGTCCCCTCCCCTTATTGGTCTAACAAGGTCTCATTTGGAAGATCCTTCTACCTGTTGGCTCATATAGTTTTGGTCACAGGAATATTTGTCAGACTGTCTGTCAGCCTAAAATATAAAAGTAAATGTTTTTGATTCTGTGGCTGTATGGTAGGGATTTTAATACAAATGATGACACGTTATAATGCATTGTTCCTTTCTTCTATGGTGTCCAGTAGTTCCTGGTCTCCGTAGTGCAGGGCTGGAGGACTGTGCTCTCTGTCAGGAGACAATTTCCTCCTCGGAGTTGGCAGCCAAGGCCCGGGATGGCCAGTTCGAAGGTCAGCAGATCCACTAGTTATACTCACATGCTCACAGTTGCCTACACAAACACAGGCCACACATGGGTCGGTAGAGAGGTCAGCACTTTTCCCGTCCTACTTCCCTCAGCGCTAGACATACTGATAAGCGACACGCCTGTCTATTATTAACTGTCTCTTATTGGCTCCATGCAGACCCTCCTGACTGGGTCCCTGACGAGGCCTGTAACTCTTGCGTCGCCTGCAAGGCCCCCTTCACAGTCATCCGCAGGAAGCATCACTGTAGGAGCTGTGGGAAGGTAAGATCACTCTCTTCCTGTCTAAGGGAAATGCCAGAACTCCCTCATAACTCACGACGTGAATGTGTATCAGTAGACGATGGATAGAAGCATTATAGACCTCCCTCAAATAGATAGTGATTACTTGTGTGTTTGTGTTATTTCAGATCTTCTGCTCTCGCTGCTCCTCCCACTCTGCTCCGCTGCCCCGCTATGGCCAGGTGAAGCCAGTCAGGGTGTGCACACACTGCTACATGTTTCACGTCACGCCCTTCTACAGCGACAAGACTGGCATCTGACCCGAGACGAACAACGAAAGCACACAATCCGCCTCAACGTGAGCATATGCAAAGGATAGACCCAAGGCTCTGTACAAAGTGAACGCCAAACTGCTCTGGTACCCCTTAATGGTTGTCCTCATTGCACCTGCTAAGCAAGGCTTGGGAATAAGGCCATCATGGATGAGAGAGCAGAGAGACGGGACACGCAGCCACACAGACTATGATTAGACCCTTTTCTGTTGCTTTGGAGATGCTGCTGCCTAAATGGGAACCAAAGGGTCTGATTTTTGTGTCCCCCCGCACAATGATTCACAAATGCCTGTCTGACTACAGAGGTGGAAAGGGAGAGGGAACTAACAGGCAATAACAGATTTTGAACTAGCATATTGCAACAGTCTTCTGTAGCAGTTTGCAGCACAATAGGGAGAGCAGGCCACCTAGTTTGTTTTTATTGCTTTTGGTGTATATGAAAGGCCTTGTGACATATTTTCCTATGCTTTAGCGGGCTTCCCACATTTGTGCCAGAGCTCCCACGGGACTCGGATTACTCAAAAGAATGTAAGTCATGATAACCATGTAAATAAGGATAAATCTGGTGGTAATAACTACAGTACATTTCGCTGTCATCTGTTAATGGATGCTATATTTATGGGAAGTAGAAAGCAATCTACACCAGGCTACCAGTCTCAGCAAAGCAAAAACAAAAAAAACATACAGCTTTTATATTGAGATTCTTTCATGCTTTTAATGGCAATGAATGTGTAATTCTGTATCACTTTGTGAAATGGGGTCTTGATTCTGACAAGATTGACAGATAGCTTCTAGCAATGATTATGGGCTGTGCCCAATGCTTTTACAGTTGCACCATAGCATGTTTTAATAGTTCTCTAGTGACTCCACTGCACACTGAGATGGATAAAAGGGATTCATTAGTCATCACTGTCAGGTCTTGAAGGCCCCCTAGTGGAGAGTTGAACTCTCTGCTCAGTGCTCATTAGCACCATGTGTACAGTATATTTTGAACCAGAGGCCTTCTCAGGTGCTGGTCTACAGACTACAGGCCAATTATTGCCCATTGGTTTTCTCTTTCTAGCATTACTTATTGTGCAATATTGTGACGACTAATTGTAAAGGTCACACACACATTTTAGTGGAGACAAACCTGTGCTATTTAAATTGTAGTTATAGGGCGACTATTTCTGAAGAGAAAACCTGTACTAATTTGTGTTGACACTGAAGTTGTTTTCATCTTTGTTTGGTTCTGGTTGTACTGGAACAGATAGTTTGTTTTCATACTCAATTCTTTTGCACCTGACTTCCTTCCTGCCGCTGACTCTAATTCCATTGCAGTGAACAACACATTCAAAGTATCTTCCATCTCTACTCCAGCCGCTCATACTGTATTATGCTTGGTACATCTGAATGAGCTGAAATGGCCTATCTGCAAATATGGACCTCCAAGCATCAAGGACATAATATTACAGTATGTCCATTCTGCTCTGACTTAAAGCGATTTCTCAGGCATTACATTGTCCAAACCAATCACTACTGTTGCAGCATTTATTTTCATCAAAGAACATATAAACACACTTTGAAAAGGTATGTTTTTCTTTTATAAAGAACAAAAAGAAATAATGTATCAAGCTATAACTACTTTTCTTTAAAAAAAAATAATGTTTAAAAAAAATCATGCAGTAATTAAAGGGCGGGATATCCTGTTATTTCAGAGCTTGGTCTTATTTTGTAAAAAGCCAGTACATTTCCATGATAAGAGCTGTGTAAAATATTTAAAAACAAATAATGTTATATAGTTTTAAATGCTATGTATATTAAAATAAATTACTTTTTCCTGTTTCAAAAATGCTGACTGATGTCTTGATACTACAAAACATCTCTTCAATCCTACAGCAAAGTGCCACTGGATTCCTGCATTCAGATGTTAGTCCCATGCCTTAGACAGATCAGCCTATTAGTGAGCATCCACTGCTGCCCACTAATACAGTGCCATATAAAAGACAAGAGAGTGGTCCTGTAATGTTGTACTGGGCCGCACTATGAAATATAGATGTGAGTGTAGTTGTTAAGACACACTTTGTCCAAAAAGTTTTATGTACTTCGGTGTCTTGGTCCTCTGGTTTCTTGCTCTCACAAGTACTTGTTCACATATACTGCTTGGATTTCATTCAGTCTCCCTCTGACGAGTTGCTGGAGCAATGTACCAAGGAACAGTTGATGAAGATTGCTCAGCATTATTCTGCTGAAGTTGAGCCCAAACGTACAATGGAAAACATGAAGAGTAATGTTAGGGATCGTAAAGGTTAACTTGCAAGAATGTGGTGTGCTGCTGGACGGGGGAGGTAAGAGTGGTGCAAGTACTTCTATGGCTGGCTTATCATTTGAACAGCAGAAAGATTAGCGGCTTCTGAAGTTAGAACATGAAAAGGAGTTGGAAAAAATTAAATACAAAAAGGAACAACTGAAATTGGAGTTGGAACTGCAAAACGTGTCATTGCTTAAGGAAGATAAAAATGTCTGCATCTGCTTTAAATGGAGAAACCACTGGTTCACGCTTTGATGTGGCAAGTAACTTGAGGTTGTTGCCACAGTTTAATGAAAAGGATGTAGAGACTTTTTTATTTGTATGTTTGAAAGTGTTTCTGATTCCAGAAGCTCGCCTGATGAGGAGCAAACGTTAATGTTACAATGTGTCTTTACAGATGAAGCACAAGAGGTTTACTCTTGCTCTATCTTTTGAGGACTGTAAAGATTACAATACGGTAAAATCTGATGTCTTGAGTTAGTTCCTGAAGTATATCGCCAAAGTTTCAGGGGCTGTTGAAAGTCTGGTAAACGAACACGTGGAATTTACACGGGATTTGATCTCACATTTTAATCACTAGTGCTCTTCATCTGGTCTGAAAACTTTTGATAGGTTATGTGATCTTGTTTTTCTGGAACAGTTCAAGGAGTTGGTGCCTAATTACATTGTAACATATATTAATGAACACAAAGTCACATGTCCTAGTGAGGCTGCAGTGCTGGCTGATGAATATGTGTTGACACACAGACCTTTCTTTGAGAGGTATAATAGGGACAAATCCCAGACAGCAGATTATTTTACCCCAAAGTTGGAACAGCAGCCTAATGGGAAAAGTGATCCAAATGTGTGTAATTATTGCCATCAAAAGGGTCATTGGAAAAAAGACTGTCCTGCTCTAAATTAAAAATATCCCATGTAAAGGCGGCTGGTTTGGCCACACTTATTCATAATCCCACAGTTGGTGACCCAGCAGATCTGGTGGCACCATTTTAACTGCAGGTTAAGACAGACACCTCTGAGATTGACTCGGGTTATGCTCCATTCATGTCTGATGGCTTTGTAAGGCTAGTTGGGAATGACAAAGTTCCAGTCAAACTTTTGAGGGATTCAGGAACTATGCATACCTTTGTGAGGGAGGCAATCATGCCTTTTCCCCCAGGTTCAGACAGAGAGCTGTGTCCAGTTAGAGGGATGGGTCTGCAAACCATTTGTGTGCCTGTGCATAAAATGTTTTTGTCCTGTGATTTGGTACAAGGAGACGTGGAGGTTGGTGTTCGTCCGGAACTGCCAGTTAAAGGAGTTGACATCATTTTAGGAAACGATCTGGCAGGTGGCCGTGTGTGGCCAGATGATGTAAGACCAGACAGTGTACAAATACCTGATGTGTCAATGCAAACAAAAAAGGCATGTGCTTCATCCCTAGAACCTCCAGATGTCGCCGAACCAGGGCAGGCGGTTTCTACAGTCTGTGCCATGACTCGTGCAATGACTGCTGCTCTGGCTGATAGTGATGCAGTTTCAGAAAAGCCTTGTAAATAAGTTTGCATTGTCAGTGACAACTGATCTTTCTGTTTCTCATTCAGAGCTGGTGAAAGAACAAAGAGTACCAGTCTCTGAAGGACATGTACGACCTGGTTTTGCCTACATCTCAGGTGGGAAATGTTAGGCAGGCGTATTTCCTCCAGGATGACCTCTTGCTCCTCATGGAGAGGCATTCAGTGGTGATCCTACTGTGCAAACTGTACTGAACTGTACTGCCTTCAAAATTTAGGAAATCAGTAATTCAGACAGCTCATGATAATGTGGCAGGACATATAGGGGTTAAAAAAAAATACATTCGTGTGCTCCAGCATTTTTTTTTCTGGCCACGTTTAAAATGTGATGTTTCTGCATAAATAAAGACGTGTCATACTTGTCAGGTCACAAGCAAACCTAATCAAATATAAAACCAATACCTGCAGTGAATCAGCTGTTGGAACATCTGATTATTGACTGAGTGGGCCCTCTTCCCTGGTTCAAGTCAGGCTGTTCTTATCTGTTAACTGTAATGTGTCAGTCTGACTGAGTTGTTGAAGGCTGATGTTAAATATGTTTGGTCTCCAATTTGTCAGCAGGCATTTGACCAAGTGAAGAGCCTGTTTGTCTTCAGCTCCTGTGCTTGCGACTCCCTGGCTGGACCTTCCATTCAAGTTGATGCAAGTGGTGTTGGGGCGGTCCTGTTACAGATGGATGAGAAGTTCAGTTAGTTACTTCTCTAAGAAGTGTACCAAAGGCATTATTGCTAAGTCATAAAAAAAGAAGCACTTGCTCTCATTTAGGCCCTTCAACATTTTGATGTCTATGTTTGGTCAGGTTCTACTTTGGTGGTATATACTGACCATAACCCATTAACCTTTGTGCGTTTTCTTCAAAATCCGAATCAAAGGTTGATGCGATGGGCCTTGTTCTTGCAACCTTATCATTTGGACATACGTCATATTAAGGGCAAAGAAAATGTAGTTGCAGATGCATTGGTCATCATAAGATGTCCTTTGGTAGATTTGCCTATCATTCCTTTATATTTCTACTATCCCAGTTTTGATGTACTCTTAAAAGTGTGGTTGAGCAGTCAGTCTGCCCCTCCCTCCCCCATGCTCTAGGTTACTTGGTTGGGTTGGACTTTGGTTGGTTTATTTTGCATACTTAATTTAGTTTTCTTAAATACATTTATTTTACTTTAATGAGTCATGTGTGGTCTCCACATTTTTGTCCTTCCTTTGAGTTGTGACATATGGTAAGAGCTCTAACTATATTATGATTTGAACACTGGTTGTATGTTCAGCAGGGATGCTGATCCACTGGCTGGGGCTATTTTATTGACTGACTGCCAATGTTTCCCCTATCGTGAGTAGGGAGGTTGGGCCACCCTGCCTGGGGCAGCACCCTGGTGAATTGAATTTATGGATTCAGAGGACAACTTTAGTGGCACATGATCTAAATGCAGCTCTAGATTTTCCACTGCTAAGAAAATAAATCCGAGGGGAACCCCTGACAACTACACAATACATTATACTAGACCAGAAGTTCCCAAAGTTTCAGATCAAGGACCCCCAAATAGATGCATTAGACCACTGAACCCCATTCAATAAGATGTTGCCCCAATTTACCCCATCTGAAGATATTTGTTAGATATAACTTGAGAATTACAGGTTATGCTTTTGGTGGTGCAATAACAACAGTGGGGAGGGAAGACCTACAATGTAAACAGTCAATTATGCATTCTCACATGGTACTAACATCTAGTGAGTGAAATAACAATTAAATTAAACTATTCCTCATTTTGTTGGGGAACCCCTGGACCCCACTTTGGGAACCTGTCTGTTGTGGGCAACATAGTGGCCACTGGGTGGCAGCACTTGTTCATCATTAACAAATTCATCAGAAGATACTATAGGGAGATACAGTATATTGTCGTGATTAATTCTTCAAGCACTAATGCAGTTTACCTCTACCAGTTTAGGGCCGCTGGAATTTCAGGATTTAGGACGACGTGGCCGTTTTCTCCTTGACCCTACAACTTTGCAGGAACTTGGATTCCCTATACAATTTATATAATGTTGCTATATGACTTATAGTGTTGTCTGTGGTACACAATGGTTAGTTTCATACCATTTGACGTGTTTTTTAATCTCCTCTAGTACAACATTATTTAGGTGGAGGCTTCAAATAAGCCCACTGGGTTTTCTGCCTCTCCCTGCACTGTTTATATATTATCTTTGTCATTTTGTGTGTATTTTTAACTTGTGCAAAAATAAAAAATATAGGGACTTGCTGTGATATTTGTATGGTATGGAATAATACAATTACTACAGCAGGATCTTTATTCTCGTCGTCGTAAACTGTTCCATAGCAATCTGGTAGTAGGGAATAATGAATTGGGTTGAAGAGGTGAGTGAAAGAGTTAATCCGCTGATAAATGTGTCCAGCAGCGGTCTGTGATTGGCTCAAAGTTGGAGAGTTGGGACGGACAACGAGTCACTGCAGTGCGCACTGTAAAAGTCACTCGGTGGGTGAAGTGGACTGCTGAGAGTGTTCTGCTCTGTGGTGCAATTGGCATGTGGGACTTTTTAATGTGATTTCTGTCTGCGTGTAGTTTAATATCCCGCGTGAATTCGTGATGTATTTCGTCGGCAAGAGGTCGGTGAGAAATCGACCACTGTCAAATTGATCCATATGGACTCTCCGCGGACTTCATCTAAACGCTTTTCTGTCAAGAGGCTGATACAAGGTTGACTCCATTCACTGAATATTCAGGTATCGACATGTTTTTATTGGCCTTTTCATTTAAAAAAAATAAAAATCAATTTAATGTATTTGCATGCGAGTGAGCAACATCAATGATTTACTGTAAGTACAGTCCAGATAAATTGGCACAAAAAACAACGTTTTATGTTAACTACCATCCCCGGACTAGAATTGGATAGTTACATACATACTTTTTGAGTTAAACCTGGGGTCCTTTTCATGCCAAGGACAAGTAGAAACATTTAAGACCACAGACCCCCAAGGTTTTGTCACAGGGCCCCCACCTGAGAAGATCTTTGTACTGTAGATGGAGAGGGAGAAACATCTGCTCAGTCTAGTATAGTCTTCCTTACACATTGTGTCAAAGTGCCAACTTGAATGAATGCAATAATACTGTAATTAAGCTTAATTCCTTATTTTGGTGGAACCGTCTCAAGGACCCCTTCAGGTCTCTGGACCCCAGTTTGGGAACTACTGAAGAAATAATATCTAAAATGTCTGCTGACAGATAGGATAGACCAACTAAACTAGTTATAAACTAGTTTGCCATATAGACTTCCAGTAACTTTTTCATATAGACTAGCAGTAACTGTTTTAAACATTGGCCTGTATGTAGACGTGGCTTGGAGAACAGAGTGGGCTTTTTTTTCTAAATCATTTGATAGCCCAACATTATTCCCTATAGACTGGTGCAAGTCCTGCTGCAGTGTGTCATTCTCACCATGTGTCTTTTAGATTTGGGCAACATGAAGTTGTCTTTGTTCAGGATGGGAGTCCTGAAGATTGTGCTGCTCATCTTTGAGGCTGTTTTACTGACTGACTGCGCAAGAGGTGAGAAACAAATCTTCCTAAACCCATAAATCTATTTATTTTCCTGTCTTTCGTTCTTTCACTCTCTCATTCTTATTCCTTCTTTCATTCTTTCTTTCTTTGCTATCGCTTATTTTGCTGTGATAAGACAGCATGTCTAAATCTCAGATGTAATACCAGATTCATTGCTTAGTATAAGTCAAGTTCATTCTTTCTTTCTTTCTTTCTTTCTTTCTTTCTTTCTTTCTTTCTTTCTTTCTTTCATTCTTTCTTTCTTTCTTTCTTTCTTTCTTTGCTATCGCTTATTTTGCTGTGATAAGACAGCATGTCTAAATCTCAGATGTAATACCAGATTCATTGCTTAGTATAAGTCAAGTTGTGGTTTGTTGTGTAGAAAATCTCAGTTGGCTGTATCTTCTCACTGAGGAGTATAGAGAAGGAAAAACTAAAACAAAAAAAAAACCTCTAAACAGCCCAATATCAACAGAGGGGAATGAGAGAGGGCACGTCAACCCATACCCCCAGTGTGTGTTCTTTTCAGTCGTGTGTGTGTGTGTGTTCTTTTCAGTCGTGTGTGTGTGTGTGTGTGTGTGTGTGTGTGTGTGTGTGTGTGTGTGTGTGTGTGTGTGTGTGTGTGTGTGTGTGTGTGTGTGTGTGCGCGCGTATCCAGGGGGGGGGGGGAGAGGGGGGTGTGTGCGCCCCCCCTCTATCT
>CABFOP010096656.1:0-10247 GCA_900683385.1 Anoplogaster cornuta | reverse complement strand
AAAGTAAACTATCTTCTGTGTTTCAGACCACAGCAACAAATCCGGTCGCAGCCGGGAGCTGACTATATGACTAGGAATGACTAGCTGCTCTGTTAGATCCGCCTTCATTTCCCAGTCTCTGCCCTCTCTTAGCTGCCCTCCCTGGTGCCTGCACTTAACTAAATTAACTTTCCCTCCCTCGCGTACAAATCCAATCTGTCTAGCCTCCTTACTAGCAACTAGAGAATTTACTTCTAGACACTTTTCCTCAACTGCAGCTGCCAAACATTTCAACACCTGGTTATGACGCCAGGTGTATCTCCCTTGGGAAAGACTAACCTTACACCTTGACATTATGCCTAAGTGTGCATACAATGGGCACCCATCCACTGATTTAGATTTTGGGGGGATGGCAGCACATCATAAGTAGCCCCTATAATAAATCTAATTCCATGCTCCACAGCTCTCTCCATTTCAAACTTCTCTTCTCTACACTCTCCCAGTGTCACCCACTGTCCTTGCTCTGCCTGCGACACTGCCTTAGTACATCTCACTACCTCCTCCTGATGATGTACTTCATCTACCATCTTCCTAAATGCAGTTAGACGTATCCGCAGTATCGACGAAAGGGTGGAAAGCGATATACATTGTATTATCCTGGTTTTGTGGCAGTCGCATGATAAATATGTCATTGTAGTAAAGATCCCTATTTTCTTCACTTTCTTTTACTTCCTTTCGTCACCCACCTCACTTCCTTTCCTCTCCTTGTCACTGATTGGTTATTTTTTTGTCACCCCTCATGTACCTGGTTGAGTTCACCTGATCACTCCCTATTTAAAGGCTGCACGCCCTTTCACTCATTCTTTCACCTTCTCATGGGGCGGCAGACCTGGTAAAATGTTTTTTTCTTTCTCTTTGGTTCTTATCCTATGTTGGTTTGGTTGGACTTCATATTTGCATTTATCCTTATTTGGGATGGAGACATGAGGCTAATTTGACTTATGTTTTAATCTTGTGTTTGTTTGATTAAAGGCCCATGTGTGTCTGTTTTCCCCCCCTCCATGTTCTAATACGATCACTTGATTTGGAAGAATAAACCCATGTTCACTGTTCAAAAGGACTGAATCTCCTGGCTTTATTCACTAGCATTCTGATCGGATGCTCCCATGATGATAAACTTTTATCCTGAACCTCCTACTGTACAGTCATCAACACACCCACTCACTCATGGAGAATATTCCAGAGAATCTTCTGCTCCATTCATACTTGAGCTCACTCACTGATAAAACTGATTTTAGACTAGGGTGGTTGGATAAAGTCTGTTTAATTTCTAGACCAACTGATTCAGACATTTGCGTTCACACATACAACCCCTCTGAGTAATGTCTAGATAAGTTCAGCATTGCACTGCATGTGTGAAAGCAGCTGTAATCTTTGTGTGCATTTGCTTTGAATTTGTCTGCAGTTGTTTGCTTTTCTGTGCAAATGAGGACTTCTGTTTTGTGGCATGGGGCTATTTTCATCTTGTAGTTTGTTTAACGTGCAATTATACTTTCAATGTTCAACTGTGATCCCCTGTGACTATGCAGATGAGGACAGTTGGAGTGAGGAGGAGCAGGGTCCCCTGGTGCTGGACCAGACATGGAGAGGAGACCCTGACAGTGAAGCTGACAGTGTCGACAGTGATCACGAGGATCCCCTCAAGTAAGAGTCTTAACTTGGTCAGCTATTATCATAACATTGGCTTTGGGTTGCAGTGCTCAATAGTACCCTTATTAAAACTAGCAGCTAGTTGTAATTGTGTCAGGCAACACTAGTGCAGTTGAACTTTTTTTAACTGCCAGTTGAACTTTGGTCTCAATGGTATAGACATTCTTTATCAGGTCAGTGCATTGCCTAATTTTCTTTTTAATAGAGTTGATTATCTCAAATTCATTCATCCACCGTGTGTCCGCTTTGTAAATCCAGACTCGACCTTCATTTATTTGCATGAAGCAAGCTCTGCATTGGCCTCAATGCACGATTCTTTAGTCAGACTACTTGGAGCTTGTCTGAAAAGTTGGGCTGGGCTGTGAGATGACCCTTTTTGCTAATGGTTTATGATGGACTGCAGACATGCAGGAGTGTACACAGCAGAGGAGGTGGCACTCATCACCCGGGAGAAACTCATCAGGCTCCAGTCCCTCTACATCGACCAGTTCAAACGCCTGCAGCACCTGCTGAAGGAGAAGAAGCGCCGATACCTACACAGCCGCAAGGTGGAGCACGAGACTCTAGGTAAGGAGACATATCATTGGTTAATGATTTGGCATTTTCTTTGCTTTATTTACCTGTTTAATAAGTTCTGCTTTTAGGATCGCATCCCATTTCCTCCTCCATTTACAAGGCCATAACCCCACAGTCCTAAGTGATGTGCATGTCTAATAACAGGGAGCAGTTTGCTGACGGGAACTGAGGGACTGTCCATGAAGGAGAGGGAGAACCTGAAGAAGCTCAAAGCTCTGCGTCGTTACCGTCGTCGGTACGGCATGGAAGCACTGCTGCACCGGCAACTCAGGGAGAGGAGGCAGGCTGCCACAGAAGGAGCGCCTCAGGTGTGGAATGGGTCATTTAAATGCATAGCCACGTATTATTGATTATCAGCTTGTCTGAACCATTTTAATAAATTGCTACGTTGGTAAAGTATCTCCAACATTGTCTATTGAAAATGCTCTCAAATGTTACTTCCAGGTTTGATAGGGTAAACACTAGTCTTGTCATGATACCAAAAAATGTGACTTAGATACCAATACCAAGTTTAGTGTCACGATACTCGATACCGAAACGATACTTGAAACTGAAATGATACTGATTCAATACTCAATACCTAATAGATCAGAAACAGAATGCCCACAAGGGTTGATCACCTTTTTCAAATTCACAGTTTATTAACAATCTTGGCTTGTAACACTGAGATTGGCTGAGACCTGGTTAGTCTCCTTTTGAAATGTAGGGTTATGTTATGTTAGATGTAGGGTTACCAAATGATGCCGGGGGCATTATGTTCACTATGGGCAATGTTATGTTCACTAGATTTACGGTGGGAGTGTGCCTTTTTCTACTGGCCGTTCTGACACTATAGAGCCACCGTAGTTTAGAAGTGACATGTAGCAAGTAGCCCTATGCTATTTAGCTATTTAACTGTTTTAAACATAGACATATATACATAATAGATGCCACATTCGAGTATAAAAAAATTCTACTCCACGTAGATCATAAACCCTTGAATATAAAAACGACTCATTGAAATCGATTGAGAAATGTATACGCTACGTAACGTTATCTCATAATTTAGAAGCTCATCACCATACTACCAGCTGGCTAGCCAGCTTGCTTATTTGCTAACCTGTCGTGTTTTGTACTCCTTAAAGAGGTCTTGGTGTCTGTCACTGAAGTGCTTGGCGAGGTTTGAAGTGTTTCCTCCTTTGCACGACACTGTTTTATAGCTCCTTTGCCATACAGGCTTCGTTATGTCAGTGGGTTTGCCATCAGCGTCGGCACTGTAGGCAAAGTAGTCCCACAGTAGATTTTGGCTGCAGCCCGTTTTGTTAACCAGTACAGGGTGTGGAGGTATTCCTTCTGCAGATGACATGCTGTTGTTGTCAGACTCAGTAGTATTGCTTCTCTCTCAATCGAAGCTGAGGCTCACGCTGTATCAATGTACTGTATGTCCCCTGACCAAAGACTGTACAAGCGCCTTACTTGGCGACCTTGCTAGTACTGCCATCTAGTGGACTGGATATTCAGACAAATTATTAATTTCATCCTCTCGATCACTTAAGGGCCCTTCACATGATAAGAGGCAAAAACGCTCGCCAATGCCGCTGCCATTCATTTCCTATGTGGCAAGCGCCGCCGCCGGAGCTCAGAGTTTTGCGCCCTCGGCACAGACGCTGGGAGATCACCTGGCACTGCTCAAAGTTAAACTAAATTCAACTTTGACCTTTGCGACGCTGACCTCTGCAACGCGCAACCAATCACAACACAATATGATATAATAGGCGCCAAATAAAATGCTGGATGCTGCCATTTTAAAAGCTCGACAGTATGAATGTAATGTCCTGGTGCTGACGCTGATCATGAGAAGGAGTCGCGCCCAAACTGACGCCGACGCTTTGCGCGGATCATGTGTAGGGCACCTTATACCGGAGACACATTTGACATCCTAAAACAAGTACCGAACGTTGGGAAATTCTAATACCGAACCGTTTTTAACAAAAAAGTATTGAAAAAGTACCTACATTTTGGTATACTGTGCAACGCTAGTAAACACTTTACATTTTGATAATAGAATAAATCCCTTCCCACACTGCTGTGTGACAGAAGTGATGGTAAAATTAACTGAAAACATGATGCTCAACACATATCAGCATGTGGGCTTTGGTATGCTTTGCATGTAGTTGATTAAGTTGATATTGTCATCAAGCTTTTAGAGTTTACAGCACAGTTAGTGGGGATTGTACATACTCTTAGGTTTGAGTGTGTACTGAACATTTTTGAGCATAGGACTTCATAGGATTTCATCAAACTTTTATAAATCTTTTCCTTGGATCATTTTGTAGAGCTGCAGCCTTATAATTCTGTATGTGATTAATAAAACTTAGTTCTTTTGGATGACCAAAGTGATAAATCTGCATCCTTTTCAAGCCTCAATTGGGGTTATGTCAGTTAACTGTAATGAAATTTCTTGCCTTGATTTACTATTTTGACTAACTAAAAGGGTTTTCTCTGTTCTAGCCACACACAAGAACCATGTATGAGAAATGCATCTCGTTTGTGGAGGGCACCCGCTGTACCAATCCCTGCCTGCCTATGACCCGACACTGCATCTCTCGTATCCTCTGTCATGTGTTGAAGGTGTATTTGTTGAATAGGCACACGAGAACGTGGTCCATTTTCATTCAAGAGACTACATGGCTGTGGTTTCTTGGCTGTAATGAAAGGCAAATGCAACGTGTTTGAATTTGCTGAAACACTGCTGTTTAATGCGTAGTATCTATGGATAGTATTTGAACTATCCATCTTTTTCCCCTGAATCAATTTCAACTTGGCCCTGATCAAGATCACCAGTTTGCAGTAGCTGTTGGTTTCAAACAGAGCCGACATCAAGTCCTTCCTATGGTCTGTTGGTTTCCCAAAGAGTTACAAAGGGATTAATCAATTCATTAGGAAGGAACAAAATCCCATCCCTTCTTAATTTGTACCCCAAATGGTTTAGTATATACATAACCTCACTCATGCTTTCCATATTGTTTTGCTTACAACAGTATGTACAATGTGGTTCTCTTTGTATCGGCTAAGAACAACAAAATGGTTGTTGTTGCAAGTACTGGGACTTGTGTTATTCTAACTGCCAGGTTGGCTGGAAACTGATTAAACTGTTCAGAAAACAGTGTTTTAATTGTGAAAGTGGCATACAAACCCCGCTGAATCACTGTGCTCAGACAAAAAGCATAAACTCATTGTACAAATTCATTCAGCCTTATCATTTATACAGTCAAGCCTTTTGAAACTCAACAATAAGTCTTATGTTGAGCAATAATTATAGTAAGCTTATTTGGATGGAGATAATTGTAGTACTTGCAATAATACTCATTATTTGTCCACCTAGTAAATGTTTCCCTTGAATCGTATCCCATGCTCAAGTTTGTTTTACTTTTGAGATGAAACTTGTTTTGTTAGCTATTTGATGATTTTCTGACTGTGTTGCTATGTCTCAATCATCGTCCTTGACAACGAGGCACACAGACATCTACCAGGACAGTAATCAGGTGCTTTTCAGGATGTGTCCGGGCTTGAAGGATGTCCCGTGTGACCGTACTGTGCACATGGGCCAGTCTGAAGAGCCTCGCTGCCCGCTTCACCTCCCCCTGCCTCCCCCCATGTACCAGCCTGAGCAGGAGCCTCCACCGCAGGAGCAGCTCACTCTTGCAGCCAAAGACATGTACCTGAGTGCAGCAGAGCTTCAGCCCACAGAGAGCCTGCCGCTAGAGTTCAGTGACGTATGTTGGAATGTTTCCCCCCTTTCCCTTGTACCCTTAACACTGTAAAGTTTCAGAAATCCTCATTCACCTCCATTAGTCTGGTCCTCAGGAGAAGTTGTAGGACTGTAGCTTGTAACTTGCTTCCTTGTTTACTCTGTTTGATTCTGATTTGATTCTGAAGTGGCTTTTGACGTTTTCCGGCCATTGGTTTTATACATCCCAAGTCCTACAGTGTCCGGACTATCTTGATGCTCATTGAAATTGCTCGTTGCACATTAGAAATGAATGGGGTCTGTCTGCCCAACAAACTCGATCCATGTATTCTCCGCCATGTAGGACCTGGATGTGGAAGGCGATGGCATGCAGGGTCCTCCGTCCCCCCTACAGTTTGATACGGCCCTGGCCCTGGAGGACCAGACCATCAGAGCCATTGCTGAGGCTCCCATGGACATCCTAACTGGAGGGGACCCAGACCAGGTCGACCTGGACGCCTCAGGACAGCTATCAGAAAGGGATGTGGATGCCATCATGGATGACCAGGTAAATCCTACTTGCCTTAATAAACTGCATACTTAAAGCCTTCCTTGCTTCGTCTTCCAGCGTTATGTTGGCCAAAGCAGGATGTATAATTTGCCTGCAAAGATAACCAACTTATAGGAAAAGATTGAGTGTTGTGAGTGCTGTTTTTAGTTTTAACTTTGACAGAGAGCTATACAATAGATGTTTACTGTCTTGCATATTGGGTTATGCGTTTGACATGACAAACATGTTAAAATTGCAACCATACCAGTATGGACATCACCAAAGCATTCTTTTGACTGAAAATTATAACTTGAGACACAGCAACAATGGGTGAACGCCTCCAGCAGCAGTACAGTTGTCACTGCTGTCTTAACGCCCCGTTCTTCATCTAGGTTGTGTCGGAGGTGGTAGGAGGGGAAGAGGACGCCACTGAGAATTCACTCCAAGACCTCAACACCACTGCTGCTGATGCTCATAGATGAGAAGCTCCACTTGTGCTTCCTTCTCCAACGGGCAAGACGTTTCACTTCCACAGAGACTAATGTTGATCTGAAAGCCAAGCCTGATCTACAGTGTAGATCACCTTCGGAGGGATGACCATATCAAATCCAAGCCTTTTTAGACCTTTGCCAATAGACTGTTACAATATCCATTCATTGATTGTAATTCAGTTTGTCATTTTCTGTATATTTAATGTTTCCATTGCCTTACAGTTAATTGTTCCTGGATACCGTCTCTTTGTTTCTGAGTCTTACATCAGCTTGTCCCGATATGAGCATAGTAGCTTGTCTAAAAATAAAAAATGGTACACTCATCTCATCACTCGTTTGTGTGAATATTCAGTAAACCATCCATAAATAAACTATTTTATTATACATTTGTTGAATTGTCTTTGATTGGATAGGGTGATTTAAAAAAAAAAAAAAAAAGTAATGATACCCTACTGAGGAGATTTATGGTGCAAGTAGACTTATTTTTGGTGTGCAGAGAATATTTAGGATTCAGAAAACCACATATACAGGGAAGTTGTGTTTTTTAAGTATATGGTGAAGTTATGTTTGGCAGCATGGGACGCAGCCTCCCCTGAAAAAAAAATTGGGGCGGGTAATGCAATTTCATGCAATGACATCACTTTTCCTCAACCCAAACACCAAACGGAGGGAGAGAAAGAAAGCGGCTGCTGCAGAGGAGAGGACGCCGCTAGAAAATGACTTATTAACGTTATATCCTATATCTAAAAATATACAGTATATATAGTTAAATATTTATCCATTATGTCGCGGACACGTCCTCTTCGACAATTCCCAACCAAATGAGGTGAGTTTTCATAGACTGGGGGAGGAAAATCCATTTAATGTCCTGTAACGTTACGATAGCCGAATCGGTTTTTACGGTGAGATTTGCTGAATACCGACAGTGAACACAGCACGCGTTCATTTTCCACACCAGCGGAACAGTAACGGGCTGTGTGTGTTTATAGATGTTGGTGGCATTAGTTTGTTGTGGACATTAAAATGTGCCCGTTTTCCCCGTTTTCTCGCCTGGTAGTGTGTCAAGGGCGTAACAGCGTTGCCCGTGTTGGAGGGGACCAATCTCGGTGGGAGGTTTAAGGGCCCGTCGTTATCCCCGAGACTAATGTGCATTTTCTCAGCAGACCCGGTTTAGTTTTGGATGTGTGCTGATGCAGAGTGTGTTAAATACAGTCCATCCTCGAGAGTTTAAAGGCTGAAACCAGAAAAGAGAACCTGGAAAAGGAACTGTCACCTCTCCCTTGTAAAGTCTGTAAATCTGCTACATTTATAGTTTCAACTTCCCATTGATGCAGAGAAGCAGCTTATGGTGTTTCACAGTCTCTGTCAGGGTAAAGCCACGACCGGAGTTAAGCCACATTTCACCATTTTAGGAGAACATCTGAATTACTATGTGCTGCAAAAACTTTGTAAGCTGTGAATATGTCTGCTGCAGTGGAGGGTAAAGAGTATATGATAGCAAGTAGTGTCTAAATGATGTACATGAAGAATGGGTCTTCATAAACAATCAGAGGGAGTGAGAACAAAGGGACATGGATGTAGTCATTGATACTTCACTTGTAACAGAGTGGCAGTGATGTAAATGAATGGGCAGACTTCATATTTTAATTGGCAGTCTGATCTGGAGCAGAATACCAATTATGGCAAGTTGGCAGTATCGTGGGCGGTCTGTGAAAAGTAAATCGTGGAGCAGTACACCAGTAGAATTACTGATCTGATATTGAGCCACTACCACAGTAATTAAAGGTTTCAGTATCAGTGAATATCCCCCATGCAAACATTCAATATCATTTGTAACATCAGAAATCAAATGAAAGTGACCTGATATTCTTCTGTTGGGTTTATCTAATACAGAAAATTTGTTTATAGCTCAGTTTATTACTCGTTACTAGACTCAATATAGACTTTCAATAAAAGTAATGGACCAGATTGATACTCATATTTCCAATGCCGAAGGTTTACTCCTCTGTATCTCCATTGGCAGTGAAGCTGTGGTACTGGAACATCCCTAAACAATGCAGCGCTTCAGTGAATGCGATGCCCTCTAGATTTACTGAATGACATTTGTATCATGAGGTGGATTGTTGGCCCACATATTGTTTTCACATAGTGAAGGAGTTTAAAACCAATTATGTCAGTAACCTGTAGGCCGAGACAGAGACGATTTTAAGAACAAGTTCTAAGTTAATGTTTGGAACTTTTTGTAGTGAATGGTCTGTTGTCTGGTGGGCTTAGACCAGATACTGGATAGATATAGACATCAGATGGACATCATTTTCTGCACTAAGACCAAATCTCAGGCTCATAGAATAAAGATTATTCTCAGCCTTCTGACATATAGGTAAACAGAGATGACCCAAAACGATCCAAGTTTAGACTGGACATTTTTTACTGAAGATGTCATCCGAAATGCTCACTGAATCTTTTTGTGTTCATGGGCTGCATTTTTCTAATTTTGCTGACAAGAGAAATGATGTACCCTCACACCGCTCCAAATTGTCTGTTGATGTAATGTTGCATTTTCCCATTTTTGGCATTTCCACATTGTAAGAATTACTCATAGACCTATCAAGACTGTACATTGGTAAATAGGAAAACCTCAGCGTGTGGTGGACTAGTTTCCTCAAGTGATTGTCTCTGTTAAAATTGAAGCGCGACCCTATCTTCTCATCTGTATTATTCTAGCATTAGAGCCGTTATTCATTTACAGGTGAACTTTGTTTATTCAAACCTCCGAATTTCCAAACTCAACAATCTAGCAAAGTGGGCAAAAAAAACCTGCAGCAACGAGAAATGATAGCCTAGTTTGTTGATTGGGTGGAATTACTGGAATGTTTTAGTTGATGTGTGTAACTGAAAACATTAAAACATGAAATCGGAGGGTACCGAGCATTTGAGAATGTATGTTTCATATTTTGAATACGATTCAGTCCAGAATGTCAGCACATATCAGTGCTATGAACATTTCATTCCTATGAGTGACCTCATAACTGCTGAGGGATTTGGATAAATGTGGTTCTACTCTATACTCTCTAGATTACATCTGCTGTGTGTGTGTGCGTGTGTGTGTGTGTGTGTGTGTGTGTGTGTGTGTGTGTATGTGTACTGGGCTTCATGTGTGTTGTGGACTGGGACTATAGATAAATATGTGGATATGAGGCTATAGTTGTGGGCGACGTTCTTCTGGCGTTCT
>CABFOP010096605.1:0-10487 GCA_900683385.1 Anoplogaster cornuta | reverse complement strand
TCTGGCTGGTTGGGTGCAGTAACTGTATTCTGTGAAGACAGTGTGGGATGTGAAGGGATGGATAGGATGGGGTTGAATAACTAGAGATTAAAACATTCGGATCAGACTAAGGTGCTTCCATCTTGTTGATTTCACCGGGTTTCAAACCGTGCTGTGCTATACGCAGACAGGTCAGCAACACACAAGGTTGGAACGGCGGATCTGAGGACACTCTTATTGGCTGAATCCTCCGTGCTGGTTAGCGAGACGTCCAATCAGCTTCCAGAACTCCAGGAAGGTGAGCTCGCCATCACTGTTCTCGTCCAGTGAGCCCATGAGTTGGTCAATGACAGCAGGGTCACCAGCATCCTACAGGGAAACAGGAGCGTATACTGTATAGGCCCACAGGGTGTATCTCAGAGCTGGTTTGTATTGCTTGCTTACTTTATCCTTCCACTTTTGGTAGGTACTAACCACTGCACACCGGGAACACCCCACAAGACCTGACGTTTTGGAGATGCTCTGAACCAGTCCTCTAGCCATCACAATTTGGCCCTTGTCAAAGTCGCTCAGATCCTTACTGCTGCCAACACATCAACTTCAAGAACTGACTGTTCACTTGCTTCCCAATATATCCCACCTCTTGCCAGGTGCCATTGTAACGAGATAGTCAATGTCATTCACTTCACCTGTCAGTGGTTTTAATGTTGTGGCTGATCGGTGTATGTCTCGGTCACCATCTAGTGACCATCATGAGTACTGCAGCCTTTTATGCCGGCAGAAACATGGAATTTTCCACACCAGGCAGCTGTAGTCTTCCCTGGGTGGCAAGACCAACTTTTTTGCCATTTGTTATTGTGGTTCAGCACACAGAGTGCCGGCAACTCCTACATAAACAGGACTAGATAAGATTGTCGAAGAAGGAAGTCAAAGTTGGTTGCTTAATGTTTCACTATGACCAACTCATATTGTTATTGCATTGTAAGACCTATCTTCAGCCTTGAGTTACAAAATAGTAACTGTAAGCACTTGTTATTGTTATTTTAATAGTGAACAATGAATAACAAGTAAGATTAAAAAAGGTTATATAAGGCATATTGAAAACCCTCAAACTGTTGTGTATTAGAAGTGATACTAGGCTAGGCTAAAAAACAAAAACATGCATTTGTATGATTATCATCCAAGTGTTACTGTGACCTACCTTGACAAAGTTAGGGAGCTGTGACGCCACCAGTTTGTGGAACTCCTCTCTGCTCAGTGTGTCAGATGAACCATCACTCCCAGCGTACGCCTTGAACTGGGACACCAGCGTTCCAATGGCAGACTCCATCACAGGCTGAGAGACAGACAGGGGAGAGAACTGGAGCCAGTATTTCAGGAAAGTAAAAATGAGGAATATCTTTTAAGTATTTCCAACTAATACATAGGGAATCTGTGCTGTTTGTTAGTTAAACCCAGTAGAAGAGGTGTATAGGTAACATAGTGATAGACTCACCAAATCAGCAACAACGGAGTTGTGAGTGTCCTTCTACCGCTCTCTTCTCAGTCTTCTTTTATAATCCCAGCAGACAGTGTTGGTAAAGATCAGATTAATCAACAGCTTGCCTTTCTTTCCCATTTGTTGTTCATTACAGTCTGTAAGCCATGTTGCCCAAACACCGCTAGGATACACACTACTGACCTCTTTCCATGACACGATTGCATTTCCAATTGGATAGTTGTGTAACTTCTCCTTTGTGGGAGTAATTGATAACTAGGTGAATAAACTTCTTCCAGAAAAGCCCCAGTTAAATTGTAGCTCAAACCGACAATCAACAATGTGTGTCCACAAAGAGGAGTAAATATGTTACTCATTTAATGTCAGTGGATGGAAAATAGTCTCACAGTTTTCATTTGCTGTGTTTTCTGCATAGGGTCTGAGGCCTGTGGGAGCCTATGTAGAGTATATGGCGCCTTCAATGTCCTTGTGAACATGCGTAGTCCTTCTCCCCTAACCTGTCTAATCAGAGCCTCCACACCCCCTTCTGCATGAATCCATCTGCATTATCTGTAGTACAGCTCGAATAATAATTATATTTATCTCTCAGCATTTAAGCTGTATCTTCCTCTACAGATTCATTTGACTTTCCAAGTAAATGATTACAGACACGACCTTTGTTCAACCAACCTTAACAGTATTAATATCCAATCAAACAAACAGGACCTCACGTAGTTTATAACCTTGCAGAACCGTCAGGGCTCGAGTCTGAGGTACAATGCTACTGAACCAAATTCAGATGAAGCATGGAAAAGGAAGTGACATAATTTAACAGATTCAAACATTCTGCAAACACACTGCAGTCACCTACTTAAAACAACTCATGTTAAGTGTTAGCAGCCCAGTGAAAAGAAGACAAAACACAACTTTTTCATCATGGGGGAAACACTACATTTATTATACTGCTTTCATTACAACGTTATAGTCAAATATGAACATCCTAACACACAATGCGGCTACAAAACCTACAAAACTGAGTGGTTCTGCAACAATACCCCCTGAAATAAATCTCTAAGTGGCTATAGGCTCTTAAATCACCAACTTCTTTTCAAGTTAGCATGTAAACGGGGAACAGAGAATGTGCTTTCTTGAAAACTAAGTGCCATGAGCATACTGACTCATATAAACACATTGCATTTATAAAACAATAATTAGACATTTTAGTGTACAACATGAACGAGTTCTGTACATATGACTGATGCATCATAATATTTTTCTGTAGCCTACCCAGAGATACTTTTTATATCTATGTTATGCTCATCTCAATACAATAACTTATAACTATCTATTTCTGCATAGTCATTTAACAAATGTGTGTTGAGTGCAATATATACAAACATTTAGAACAAAATCAATGCAGACATTTTGAATTTCACAAAATACATTCACTAAACCTTTTCAGTAGTCCAAGTTTACTCCACCCTTCATTAAAACTATTCATTAATGATTTGAAGATCACATTCCTGACATTAAGAGTTAAGGATAAACAAGTTACAGGTCTGGACAATTCAAAGTGACTTCAACAGTGCACAGTACTGTCTGCAGTGAACAGATGTTCTGTACGTATTCATTTTCAGAAATGTCTTTTACATGCTAATGTTCACCATTAGTTGCAGGCTGTCATTCATTACTGAAAACCTGGATGGGGCTTGGGGATGTTTATGAAAACTATGAGTGTGTTAAGCTTCACCAGTCTCTCTACGCTCTCATTTTCATCTATCTGCTCCACATCAACAACTTCAACAAGTCCTCCTCAAAATGCTGCTAAGATGTAGATGTGAATGTGTTGTACTTTGTGCATCAATATATATTTATGAATGTGTGCAGGTGAAATACAAAACCACCAAAAAAGTACCATGAAATTATAAATTGAATATCGTTGGGAGAACAAATGGTAGAGATTAGAATGAGATTGGAGATCGCATCCTTTAAAAGAGGAAAGGATGATACATGTATGTGCCTGTAAGCGTGTACGTGGTCCAACATGACGTGTTCCCTCTGAATAACCACTCATCCACTATTATTTCTCCTTTTCTATGGCTCTTTTCATGACAAATCCACCTATTCTTTCATTCCATCAGCCACGTCCTCTTCCACTCTCCTTCCTCCACTCCCCTTTCTTTCTCTCCTCCCTCTGTCCCGCCCCCGGCACTGAAAACTTATTCATGACTTCTCTTTCAAACCCATCCATTTCTTCCTCTATGGAACCGCCCTCCCCTCCCCCGTCCTCTTCTCCTTCCACCATGTCTTCCAAAATGTCGTCCACGTCCTCCACAAAATCTTGAAAGCTCATCTGGTCGTGAGCGAAGACTCCGCCTCTGAAGAACTCGGCGGCTAGCTTACTGAGCTCCTCTCTCTTGGAGGCGTCCACTCCCGCCGCCTCTGCTTTGGCCAGGTAATCTCGGAGGACGGCTTCGAACTCCGGTAAGGGGATGGGGAGCAGCCCCTCGGCCCGGGCGCAGGTCTCCACCGAGTCACAGTGGCGTGGCGGTCTCGGGTTATGCTGGAGCTTCTCCCTCTGGTGGACCCAGTAGTCCGGCTGCTCCAGGGAGGGCCGGCGGTGTGAATGAGGGGTCTTCCTGTCTCCGGGGCGCCGCCAGTGATGCTCCTTATGGTTGTCATGGTGATGGTGGCGATTCTCACCTTTGTTATATTTGCTCTCATCCTTTTTCCAATCCCCATTGCTCCTCTCCTCTTTTGCTCCTTCTCTCTTCCACTCTCCCTCTTTGGACTCTTTCCTTCCCGTCTGTTTTCTCTCATCCTTCCATTCTTTACCATGATCTTTGCCGTTTTTGCTGTCTTTCTTCCATTCATTTTTCTCTCCTTTCTCCTTCCAATCTTTCTCAGATTTCTCTTTCCAATCTTTCCCACCTTCCTTATGGGCATCTTTCCCTTTCTTCCATTCCTTCTCTCCCTTCCATTCCTCCTTGCCTTTGTGCCACTCTCCGTGGTCTTTTCCTCCCTTCCTCTCTTTCTTCTCATCCTTACCTCTATATTCTTTGCCATCATTCCATTTCTCATTCTTTCCTTTTTTCCAATCTTTCTCCTCCTTCCATTCTTTTTTCTCACCCTTTCCCTTCCATTCTTTCTTCTCATCCTTTCCCTCCCATTCTTTTTTCTCACCCTTTCCCTTCCATTCTTTTTTCTCACCCTTTTCCTTCCATTCTTTTTTCTCACCCTTTTCCTTCCATTCTTTTCTCTCACTCTTTTCCTTCCATTCCTTCTTCCCTTCCCTGTCCTTCCACAGCTTTCCTTCATCCCCTCTGGTAGCCTTTTCATTCTTCCAGTCTCCTCTCTCCTTCCTCTCTTTTTTCTCTTCATTTTGCCTCAACTGCTTACCTTCCTTCCCTTTCTCCTGACCCTTACCTTCCTTCCCTTTCACCTGATCATACTTTCCCTCCTCATGTTTCCCCTTCTTCCATTCCTTCTCTTTCCTTTCCATTTTACCTTCATCTTTGCCCTTTTTCTCTCCTTCTTTCCCTTCAAATTTCTCTCTCTCTTTCCACTCCTTCTTCTCCCCCATGCCATATTTCTCCTTCTTCCACTCTTTCTTCTTCTCTACCTTCTCTCCTTCCCATGGTTTGCTGGCCTGCCTCTCTGTAGTTCCAGCTGTGCCCTGCATGCTGTCCTCTGCCTGACCAGGAGGGGGCGATGCAGTGGAACCCACGGGTGCTGGAGCTGCTTCATTGGCTGGTGAAAGACAAACAAAATCACTTAAACAACAAAGACGAGAAGTGAATATTGAAGAAACGAGAAAAAAAAGGAAGAACCCCTCTGCATTTCCCCTAGCCCTCCTCCTAACAGCTATTATCCTCATGATCATTCTATACCTCCTCCCTCTCTCCCTCCCACCTCCTCCCTCTGTCCCGTTGTACCTGTGGAGAGTTTTAGTTCAGCCACAGTGACTCTCAGTGTTTCTAGTTCTTTCTGTAGGGCCGGGAGAGACTCCAGCTCTCTCTTCATCTTCTCGTTCTCTTTCTGAAGGACAGGGAGAGACGCCACCTCCTTCTTCAGCCTACCGTTTTCCCTCTCCACCTCCTCCCTCTGCAGACGCTCCTTTGCTCCCTCTGCTGCCTGTCCCTTGGCTACTTTTAGCTCCTCTTTCTGTGCCTGATTAAAAAAAGAACCAAAAAAAAAGAAAAGAGGATCCTGTGAGAATACCACAGACTCAGTGACACGTGTATATGCACACACTACACTACATGCACAACGCATGCACACATACACAGAGGAGACTATTAACCGAGAGACAGAATGGAGTCATACCTGAAATTGGGCTTGCAGCACAGAAAACTGCTGGTTTCCTTTGGCTAACTTGTTCAGAAGTTCTGTACTGTCAACTTCTACTGGCTGTGGAGGAACATCCGACTTCAGCCATTCCTATTAACATACAAACATGTATTGTTGTCAGGCAGGAAATCTGAGTGCTGAGATTGTATGTGTGGGATGGGAAAGTGGGCAGAAGCACTAACACTGCCAGTGTTAGGGGTTGGGTTCATACTGAGAAGATCATTCTAAAAATGTATGTGGTGGAAGTTGGAATGCATTGTATTGTATGGTGCTCGGGGTAAAAGCGTCCACCAAATGTCAAAAAAGAGGGAAGAGAACTGAAAGAATGAACTCAGTTGAGACTGACCTGTTTTACAGGCACCTCTGCATCTCTCAGCTCCTTTGCACCATAGTCACTCTCTGAAAATCATTATGCAAAGCTTTATTTACATGTACTGTACATAATACACTTGTCAAAGAAAGAGAGCAAAAGCGTTATACTGTGATGCACATTACTGAAAAAACATAAAAATGCAACAACAGAAAAAACATATGAGTGAAATGAACAGAACTGCCAAAGTGTCACCTAACCAAGCATCACTAAAAGCTGTTTATTTTTAATTCAGTAGTTCAGGGCATATGTATAATTTCATCAAAAATCAGAACTCTGTACTTCTCTCTCTTTCTCACACAAGTTTGACAGCGTGCAGTGCATTCTGGGAAGGGTACAAATAAGTGATAGATGCAAAAGCAGAATTTTTCTCTTCATGCACACACACTAACACATGCATAATGTCACCATCACACACACCCGTGGACACACCCACATTAACACACAGTACCTACCCTCATCCAGGTCCATGAAGACACCTGTAGGCATAATACACCTCAGTCTCAGAGTGTCCCTCAACTAGACCACTATCACTTTCCTCTGTCTAACTTCACTTTAAAAGGCTTTTAAAATAAAACGTTAACATCATAACAGTCAGAGAAAAAACAGTAGACACGGTGATGCCTACCTGAGAAGAAGATGGTCCCGAGGCCTAACAGAATAACAGCACCCAGGATGCACTTATTCAGGGAGAACCCGCTGTCTTCCGTCTGTTGAGGCAGCTGGAATTCTTCCTCTTCTTCTTCTTCTTCTTCCTCCTCCCTCTTTCCAATCCGCTGCAGAGCTGCCAGGAGGGACCTCCTCCTCACCTCTGTCTCGCCCTCCTCTCCCTTCTCCTCAATCCTCTCCTCCCCCACCCCTGAATCCACAGGGGAGTCTGGAGCAGGAGAAAGGAGGGGTATGAACAACAGTTATATTGGACAATGACTATATATTTTATAGGTTTGATCTATTTCATGGATACCCCTGAAGGCACAAACAGAGAAACAAAACAGCCAGTCAGAGGTATCCATATTTTTTGACATTTAAACAAAAGCTAGGGCACTGTATTTGCTCTTGCACCTCCAGAACTGATGTTAGATTGTACAGCAGCTGTAGCACTGTAACTTTGGTTTAATGCTGCAGTAAGAGACCAATATCCTCATGGAATCGATTCTGTTGTGGCACATTTGGTTGCTTTGCTCCATTGGCACGCCATAATTTCCACCCAACTACTTAAATGGTAGGTCTATAAAAGGTCCTCTCAGGTGTGTCATTTTGGAATTTCTAGCACCTGGAGTCAACGATCTTTACAAGATCATATATCAAAGAGGCCAAACTACTCTCATTCATTTTTACCATTCAGGTGAAATGGTGCTATAAATGAGCAGTGTAAAGAACCCACTTATACTGAGGTTTAGGGGGCAGGTAAAAACTATATTCGAATGTTTTGCACAATGGAGGAAAAGAAAACTCAAAATAACATTTAAATGCTGCAGACCAAAAACACCACACTGCCAAAACAACATTTGAGGTCCCAGTCAATTTACTGTAGCAGGATGTCATGCGACTAAGAGTCTCTGTCACATCATGCTCCCTTCCTCATACCGACCACAGCCTCTCCACACAACCTCCTGTCCCAGATACTGAACAAGTCCATGACCAGCTGGTCCACCAAGTATACTTCAAACACAAACATACAGTACATAGAGCTTAGTCTGAGAAACACACACACACATACCATCCCAAATTACATGTACACTCAATGTACAAACATGTACAAAAGCACAAATTAATTATACACACACAACAATCTTTGCCATACATACAACAAGAGTTATAAGTCATACATATAATAATAAAGACTGACACTGAAGTTGAAAATATCAATGAAATATGAATATATTGGTGAACTAACTAAATTAAACTCCTATAGTAGTTTAACGTTTTAATTAGTATTATATACTATTATTGTTATAATAACTGTCAACACACAATCAATCAGACCAGGGTCCTGGATTCTTGTCGTCTTACCTGCCTGTTTCCCAAAGTCAGTCACACTCGGAGAAAGCTCAGACTCCTCCCCTTCCTGTCCTAGCTCCTCCCCATGTAGCGGATGCAGTGTTCCTTCCTGTGCAAGTGTTGGCTCTTCCTGTGTAAGCCCCACTGCTCCCAGAGTCTCCGTGGTCAGCAGTGAGGCTGGGGGTTCGTCAGGGGAGGGGCTTATGTGGGTGTAGGAGTCAGAGAATGAATCAGGGTCAACGCTGGACTGTGCCGGGACCTCAGACAGGCCCTCTGATTGGCCAGGGACGTCTAAAGGGGCGGGAGGGGGGACATCAGTGCTAGTGTCTTCACTTAGCGCTGGTGTTTTGTCTTCTGATACCTGGGGATAGTAATCAGGTGATTAAAATTCCTTGTGGTATTACGTAAGCGATAATGTACAGCAAGCTGACAGAGTGAATCAAGACCTTGATGCGAAACGGAGAGGTCTTGATTCTGACAAGCTTCTGACAAAGACATAATTGAGCAGGACTGCAACCATGTAAATGTCTGTAGCTAGCACTCATGGGCTATAGAAGAACTGCAACCATAGCAACAAGAACAAATCCAGTTGCCATTCAGCCTTTTACCAGCAATCAAACGCTTTGTGCTCTCTGAATAAATAAATAGTGGAAAATGTTTCCATGTTTCTAACTGAGATTATCTGTGTGTTTGTCTGCCAACGTAGACAAACCAATGAGTAACCAATGAGTAACCAATGAGTAACGTCTTCTTGGCACAAGGTGTCGCTAGTTAATTTGATTAGAAATCAATAAAAATGGACCAGACTTCCTGACTGAGAAGTGATATGACCATCTCAGGTGGTTTGAGAGTGGTTCGTTTTTTGCGGTTTGCTCATTTTTCCTCCATTGTGAACACAAAGCGCTCCCAGTTCGCTTCATTACATTTTTGACCCTCTATGCTCATCATACAGCAACTACACACTTCCTCTATCTGCCCACTCAAAAAAAAAAACATGGTCTGAGGAGGAGACCAAATTATTTACTATAGTTCATTCTGTAAACAAATATTGAATGCACAGCAGGCCTGTTTATTTATTTAAATCTTTATTTGTGTTTCCTCAGCACTGCCATATTTGTGTCAACATTGCACTTTTTATTTCATGCCACTTGATGCCGCTGAAAAATATGTTGTGACCAGGCATTTGCATAATGCATTCAATAGTGTATTGCATTATTGAAACCTATTCTGTTAACTTTTGTATTGAAATTATATAAATAGAACAATTGTATTTCTCTTTTCAAATTTCCTATTTCGGTTTTCTAATCGAAAAAGGAAATACCTCAAGGAAATGGATGCTGCAAACAATGAGTTCCAAAGAGTGGAAAATGTGCCAAGATCTTCTTTCAAGTGAACATCCAGTGTGGATGCAAAGGGAAGTTATTTTTCTGTTGGTTCATTATTTGGTGTTTGGTTCTATGAATTATGTATGAAAACACCCTCAGAATGGTCTTTTCTCTTTTCCATGGTTTAACTTAGGTCATCACACTTCCAGCAAGCCAAGCTGAACTCACTACTGTGTACTGTGTAGACGTAGTAGGGCTACAAAATGGACTCGGGCAAAATTGAAAATACATTTTTAATTAACTTTTAGCATTTGCAGCATTTTGGGTTTCCAATTAAGGAGGAAAACCACAACAATGGACAAGATAAAGACTGTTAAGAATTGTAAGAGAGTCTCGCCTTCCAGGAAACACTAGCAACACGCGGCACCACAGCACATCACAATGATGCAGGTATATGCTTAAAGGTAGTATGAGTACGAGTGTTTTGTTTTTGTTTTTTGTTTTACTCATTAGCAGCGAGTGAAGAATTGCGCCGTACGTTGCCGAAATGTGGACTGGTGTGGTAAATGTGGTGTCCAGAAGTCCACTTGCCCAATATAGCTCGGTTACGGTGTTTCAGCGATAAAGGTCCACATCGCGGCGTAGTCCAGTCGCTACTTCTGGGAGATGGATTTCCTGAATGCTTTCCTCTGTAGCAGCGAGCAAAGAATGGCGAATTACAGCACCGAACCGCCGACGTGAAGACGGGTGTGGAAAATGTGGTGTCCAGAACTCTGTTTGTCCGTTGTAGCTTGGTTAGTGTTTTTTAGAGATAACGGTCCCCATCCCACCATGGTCCAGTGTCTACTACTGGAGTCTGGCTTCCTGGTTGTTGGGAATGCAAGTAACCCTAACTCACCCATACCAACCATACCTGAGTTCACAGAACAATGCCAGAAAAGACATGATCTCTACAAATGACCTGGACACAGTGCACTGGTCTGTG